>JAPYZL010086723.1:0-15224 GCA_030522825.1 Platygaster orseoliae
GATATTTCCCGCTGATTTCCGAGTACCCCAAAAAGGGGCTTTTGTTCCCGCATTCCATGGAAATAAAGTGGCCTTTTTTATGGATGCATGGGAAAAAAATAATTATCAATTTTTACGATTAATTACATAAAATTACTTACATGATATTTATATGTACACACAGAATTACTTTTTCGAGTTGTGATGATTTTCCTCAAAATTTAATTTAAAATAAAAAATTTTTTAATTTTTCAGGCTGATAAAGGTTACATAAATATATTAAAAATTTGGGTAATTATGCATTTTAGGGAATTGTTCCAAAAATGGCCTAAAAAACGTTGTTTTTTGCAAAATATTGCTTTTTTTTGGAAAAAGTGTAATTTATAATTGAATTAATTTTTAGTATTAAAGTTGGTATTGATGCTTTGGGGGGAATAAATTGATAATCATTAAACAATAAAAGTGTTAATTAAATATTAAAAATTAAATTAAAAATAATTTAAAAAAATAATAAATAAAAATGATAAAAATTGAATGATACAGAAATTAAATAATAAAAAAATTAAATAATGAAAATAAGGTCAAAAAAATATAAAAATAATAAATAAAAATAAAAAGTAATAAAAATCGATAATATAATAAATTACACTTTTTCCCAAGAAAATCATGTTTCAAAAAAAGCAATATTTCGCAAAAAACAATTTTTCTAAGACTATTTCTAGAAGAATTCCCTAAAATACATAATTACCAAAATTTGTTAAGTATTTCCCCTCCCTAGAAGCGTTATGTAATTTATAGACACAGCCCCTCCATAAATTGACTTTTAGACGTCGACAATTTGTGGAATTTGTGAAATTTCCTTTTTTCATTTCCTCGTATCTACCACTGATAATAAAAATATTTGGTTTTTCTGTTACAGGTGCTGAAATGGATGAAAGAGCAGGGGGAAGATGCATTTGCACGTTCGGGCTTTGTAGCTCCAGAGACGATTAATCTGAGTGAAGGGCCTATGCCCGATTTCGCCCACAGCATCGAGCCGTACTTGCGCCAGTTAGGCATGCCTACCTCCTTACAGAAAGGAATTGTAACCCTTGTTAAAGATTTTCAAGTCTGCAAAAAAGGTCAAGTCCTCACCCCTGAACAGTGCAAGATCCTTGTAAGTTGTAGGCATTGAATTTTGTTTCACTGCACCTTCTTCATCTGAGTAACACTATTTTTTTTTTTTGGTTTTCATAGGAACTTATAAACCGACCTCTGGCAGTCTTTAAATTTGTTGTCCACGGTGTGTATACTAAAAAGAAGGGCTACAAACACTTGAAAGATGTCGCTGAAGAAGAGGCTGTCAAAGAGATGGAAATCGACGATGACTAAGAACAAGAATCGTAGAAAATTTGTGCCTTTATTGTTGATACTTGTTTCATTTCCAAGTTAATAAATATTACTGTACATACACTGGTAGAAATGAAGTTGTCATTCCTGGTCTCTGATATTTCTCGTCGACAGTTGAATAACTGTTTGTGTTGGTTGATTTTTATTGAATCTGACAGTATTTTGTTTTTTATTTTTACTTTTGAACAGTTTTGAGAAACCGGAGTTGAAAAGTTTTTGTCACTTCTAAATTAATAAATAAAAAATGCCTGTAACACTGACATTCGCAATATTCTGGTTCTTTGCAATATCGGCAAGTACCTGAGGTGGCGTTGTATCTTTGCCATTCACTTACATTTCACTTTATCAATGACAGGTTGGTTATTTCTGGTACTTTAAAAGTGATGGTCAAACGTGCAATAGCGAAAATTTTAAAACTGAACGAAGTGCGACTTCTATAGATGCTTTCGAATTGGCAACCTATTTGACTGACGAAAAATGCAGCCCCAAAAGAAGAGAAAAAAGAGTAATCCGTGATAAGGTTTGTTTTCATATTCATTATAATTAATTTTTAATCGGGATAGTTTTGAGTAGAATTTGTGTCTCTTATTATTTATTTAGAGACAAATAATCACGTACGTATGTAGTAAAAAGCGTTTAAAACACGGAGTTAACACATTTTACGAATTATTTTGATAAAATTTTCTGTAAATATAAATATGTTTTACAAAATTCACACAATCGTTTTCCACATTTGGAAAAAGGACATAGATGACAAAAATAAAGGAATTCAATTATAGATTTTTGTGTTGAAATTTTTTAATTAATTTTTAAGAAAATCTATACTGACCTGCATAACAGTCAAATTTGTTCTCTCCTACCAACTGCTCAGTTGAAATCCAACATTTTTTGAAGAATATAATTTATTTCAACTATACGAACAATCTCACAGTGTCGAGATCTTCAAATATTGTGAATAAAAAATATTTCAGCCCAGAAATGGTAACTCAAGTAAAATCCATTCGAGTTGGTGTGAATAAAAGGTTGGCCAACACGTGCATCATCATTGGACAGAAAAAAAGAAAATTCAAGTAGGAACTGACTCCATTTATTTACATGAAAAACAACTGGATTAACAAAATAGGCCTGAAACTATGTAGGTAAACATGTATACACGAACGATGTATAATATGTCTTGTAATTTCCGCAAAAAAGGGAAAGAAAGCCTAGTATTGAAAATTGAACCGACCGTGTAGCTTAAAAACACTAAAGAGGGAAAAATCACCGAGTATCCCCTTTATGATATTGCGAGACCGAAAAATACATCGAAATCGATACAGTCGATAACAAAATGTGACATGCAATGGAACCCTGAGAAAGTATGTGTGCCATGCTAGGTGTAAAAAATTCTTTGGTGGCGCATTTGAATTGTACCTCAAGATCCGAAAATACTTGCAAGAATGCTGCCGCTTACTGCATTTTTCCTGTTTCCATAGAACAAATGACTAAATATCTGCACTGATCAAAAGACTTGTCATCAATTCTATCGCGCCTACGACATTGTTCACACAGCGACACTCTGCTAGTCCTTCAAAGCTTTGAATTCGTTCCATTTAGCTGCTAATTTGGTACTGATAATTTTTGAAAAATCCATAAAAAGCTATCTCCAGTAAACGGCATGAATCAGGGAACCAATCTCGTAGGCGCTCGCTTCGATATCGCAAATAAAACGTAACAAACATATATCACAATTTACTGGTTATTCAATTCAATAGGCTAATAGTAACATGACTTAGCAAATGTAAAATAGGTTGACAAAATAAACTGCCTTCACCCTGGACCCAACGTATCAACTTGAAACATGATAATAGCGACGTAGAATGACTGGTTGGCAATGGATGGCGGTGATTGCTTATGTACAATGTATTTCAAGTTTTTAAATAGTCGTGGGAGTAAAAAAAAAGCAAACAACGGCAATACTAGTCCATCGGGCGAACTGGGAATCACTGTAAACAGACTGCAGATACATGACGCCACCAGGATGCGAGGAATGTTTTGTTATTTTTGTTTGTTTCTCCAGCTCGTGCTGGGTCGTCACGTTGGCGGCAAGCAACTAACTGTGGTAGAGAGCGGGCTAGGCGGCCGGGAAATCAACCATTTCCGGTATAGGCTCGCGCCAGTATGCAAAGTTGCTGAACTCCTCGGCCGCGTCCTCGCGTAGCGCCGGGAACAAATGATCCACGATGTAGCTCATGTTTGAGTATCTGGAAAAATTATCACGAAAACAGCGTGAAAATCCTCGTCATAATTATTGCAGGTAAATGCTTGCGTGATTGTATGAGTCGAGTGACTAGGTGATTGTCACCGTTATTTTTGTGTTCTTCGGATCGTCCGTAAAAGACGTATGCGAAATTTTGGGAATTTTTTAATATTTATAACCATCCTCTTTTTATTTACTCGTGTCATGAAATAATAAGCGATAAGAGTTATCTTTCTCTGAAATCTCGTTTCTAACAATAAAAATTGGAAACCTTTAAAATCAAGGACGTTATAATGAAGTTTCTATGCATATTTATATTTATATTATATACATACAATTCCTATAAAATTACAATATCTCATTTTAAACATTCGTCAGGATTCGTATCATTTTAAGGATTATCTCGTATTTTTGGGGATTTATATTGAGATTTCTAGAGCTAAATGAACTAGAATTGAATGTAGTTCCATAGATTTTTCATATTATTAGGATTTTTGAAAAATTACATAAACATTACAGATCTACAGTATTTTACAGACTGCTAGTATTTTTTGGTATATTTCGGGTTTTTTAGTATTTGTACGATTTCGTACGATTTAACTGTTTTTTTAATAGATTTTTTTATTTATAGATATTTCTAGAACTTAATGCTCTTGACTACATAGTTTTATAGATGTTTAGTATTGTACAGATTTTTATATATTATTTTTTATTTATTTTATTCATACATATTTTAGTATTTATATAACTTGAAGGATTTTCTGTTACTTGTATAGTTTTCTATATAGATTTATAGTTATATTTTCTAGGGTTAAAGGTTTCATAAATTTTTGAGGAAACCATGTAAATAATTTTTGAGTATTAAAAGATTTTTAGTATTTCTTACATTTTTTCATTATTTGTGTAACTTTTCAAGATTTTCTAATGTTTTTGTAAACCTCTAGTATTTATGTAGATTAATATAATAAAAAAAATTGAGTAATTAATATGATATAATAATGGAATGGATTTCCAGAATTCGATACTCTAAAACCCAAATTTCAGTATGTTTTTATTAAATTCATAGATTTCTGGGAAAATCATATCTATATACATTTTCCAGATGTTATGGATATCTTTCATTTTTGAATTTTTCTTAATATTCGTAAGATTTTTATCAATTTCTCGTATTTTTATAGATTTCTAACAATGCTGTACTCTGCTATACCTAAGCTTTTCATACTTTGATGCTCTGGAGTTCGAAGTTTTATAGATGATAGGTACTTGTTCAGATTTTTCAGAAAACAGTTTTATTATTTATTTATATTTTTGTTATTTTTGTGAATTTCTATCTAGATTTCTCGAACTTAATACTTAAGGGTTTAAAGTTTTTAAAATTTTTTAGCAAAAACTAAACACCTGTTGTTGTTGACAGTTATTGACAGCTCTCGTAAAGAATAATGCAAAATGAATTTAACCTTAGTTTACAAGCAAAATTACAATCAGAACAATGGTGTGAATCGGTCTGTATTTGCAAAACAAAAAGTGACATCAGTTTTTTGACATGAGTTCTTTAAAAATTTAAATTCAATTTATTCAATAAAATATTACTCAGAACTGTATTGAAAATTTCTAAAATCCTCATTTTTATAAAACATTTACAATAAAGACCAGAATTGTGAAAATTCATGGTACTTGACTTTTATATTTTAATCCATAGAAAATGATAAATAATAAATTAATTAAATGAAATTAATAAAAATAGTAAATGAAAAATTGTTGATTTCAAATGTTAATTTTTATTTGATCGAGAAATAAGATGATTATTCATTAAAAAAATTTTTTAATGATTTTGAATTCATTTCTAGAATCAAAATGTCAATTGGAATAAAATTGTCGTATTGATGCATTTTTATAATTTATTATCATAATTTTTTCCATTCTCACATCGAATAATAATTAGTTTTATTCGAATTTTGGAAGGGATTTGAACCCTCAAACCCCTCTCTGTCTGCGCTCCTGTTTGGATTGACATAAATATAATTTGAAACTTGAAACAGTAGACAACCTATACCGCCTTGACCTCCTCCTCCCCGAAGTGGCAGGCGTCTTAAACGGACGACCCCTTCAAGCATTTTTGAAAACCATGCATACTCCCTTTAAACTACGGTAGGTAATCTGGTCGAGCACAAGTATGCAAGTAGGTCACTGCATTTCTTGAAAATCCATTTTTTCGCTTGTAGGAGAATAAAAATTGTGTTCAAGTAAAGTAAAAAAGTGAATAGCTCTCAAGGGATCGGTAGCTAATGGATCAACGAAATTTGCATGCGAGCACCAAATGCGTGAAACCAACCAGATCTTACCCTGTAAATCACGAGGTGAGATTATGCTGGATGACCATCGAGAGTAGCCCCCTTTTTTGGAAAATCGCTACGCTGTACAACTCCTAAAATCTATTATACAACTGTCTGGGGCGTAGTTAGAAAAAAAATATAATATTGGTATTGGACAAAAATAATGAGATGTTTATGTATCGCAATAATGTTTTCTATAACCCACAGAGTATTTAAAACTAAAAAAACCTTGTCTACGCCCCTGACAGCTGTATATCGTGTATTTTACAAAAAAAAAAATGAAAAACACCGATTGTACGACTAGTAAAAAAAGCTTCGTCGCAGAGAATGACCAATTAACTAACTACAATAACTATGTCTGACTGTGTCGTAGTCACGGAACGAAGAAGGAGAAGAAGAAGAATTGCTGTCAAGTGGTGGGAACAAGTCATTGACGATATCGCTCTGACATGCGTAACTGTAATCATAGAAATGTACCCCCCTATCAAAACTGCATAACTACTACTTTCACCACAGCTTGCACTACACAAACATTTAATCTTTACCCAACTAGCAACGTTCATGCAACTACCAGTTGTTAGATATCTACATAATCTACACTAACGTTTTTTTTATTATTAGAGTAGTCAGAAAGCTTTAAGAAGCGACAGCGTTGCAGGAATTAGTGGCATGTGCATAAAAAAAGAGATCTGTTAAACAATGAAATCTGAAAGACAGGTTACTTACGAAGACTGAAATGTTTGTGTGAGCTCGTGCTTGAGCTCACCTCGGTGATTGATGGTAAAAATGCGCATAGTCGGAATGCCCACTGCTCTGTAGGCCCAGACGTCCTGTAGAAAATACATTTTTGAATAAAGAAACAAGAAATTGAAAAAAATTTGTATTCATCTTATGGAAATTATCTTACTGTGATATATTATGATTATTGGAAGATTATATTCGCAGTTACGATTATATTTTTCACTTTTTTTTATGGCAATGGAATTTTTGAATTAAAGAATTCAAATTTTGTAGAATTCAACTTTTAATAAATTTGATTCAAAATTACTACAAATTTTGAATTTTTCGTTCATTTTCTATCATTCAGAAATGAATCACTTAAAATTTGGGTTCAAAGGTATAAATAAATTACTGCTAATTTTTTTTTTTCAAAGGTATGCTAAACAAACATAGGACATATGTTCATAAAGTTTACAACGTTGACAAATCACATAAAAATTTTTTTCTGAGATTTACCAAAAATAATGTAGAACCTTGCAAAAACAAATCCGATGAAGCCCCTAAAAAGGAATTTTCTAAACATGTTTCAAAAACAAAGATTTTGATTCTTTTAAGAAATGGCAAAATTCTTATAAAAATTAGAAATTTCTTATAAGAATTCTATTTCTTATAAGGTCGATCTTAAAAAATTCTAAGAAAAAAATTTTTTATAAGAAAATATTTAAGCCTCGTACATTCCTTATGAACTGGAATTTTTATGAAAAAATTTTTTAGAAACATTTATACAGGAAATAAAATTTTTTAGAAAAAGTTTTTATCAAAAGAATTTTAAAGGTTCGACATTTTTTTAAAACGACGAATTTCATCGTCGATGATTTAATGAATTTTTTTTGTCAACGATTTTTAGGCTTTGCTGAATTCGGTATTTTGAGGTTTTAAATCATTGATGTTAAATCTCAAAAAAATTCTCGTGTGATTTTTCAACGTTGTAAACTTTGTGAACATATAGAACATAAGATTTTCGAATTAGAAAATTCAAGCAATTCAGAATCAAATTAATTTAAAAATGTGGGTTCAAAATTAAGCAATTCTTACTCATTTTTAATGTTCTTCATTATTATCTTATTTTTCAAATTGTGAGTTGAATTACTCGAAATATAAATTGAAAAGTTAAAGATAAGAACAAATTAGAAACTGTTTTGATAATTTTGGAATACACATTTTGTTTTCTTTTGAAAATTTTAAGTCAATTACTATAAGTTTGAGTTTAGAAGTACAAAATAATGGAAAATTTTTTCATTTTGTCGATAATTTATAAGTCGTTGCTTCTATTTACAAAATCGGCAATCAATTCAATTCAAATTTCAAACTCAATTCAATCAAAAAAAATTTCCACCGCTTTCAGTAATTTGTCAATTTTCGTTTAAGAGGGGAAGACAAATAATTCAAATTTCATTGCATTTATTTTAAATTTTTTGCATATTTTTAATGAATGTAGAATTGAACTTCTAACAAATTTGGTTCAAGATTACTACAAATTTTGAATTTTTCGTTCATTTTCTATCATTCAGAAATAAATCACTTAAAATTTGAGTTCAAAGTTATAAATAAATTACTACGAATCAAAAAATTTTGATGATTATTCTTCAAAATTTTTTCCCAAAATTTAAATTTAAACTGCTATAAATTTCAGATAAAAATTCAAAAATTACCCCTAATTTAAAACTGCGCTAATCATTTTAAAACTTGTTTTAGTTTCAGAATCCAAAATTAAATAATACCTAACTAATAGTTTGAATTTGGAAATACAAAATCACTGACAACTTTTTTCTGAAATGTAGATACAATTCACTCAAATTTTAGGTTTAAAAATTACACATTTTCTAATTTTCTCTGAACTTTGTGTTCCATCTATTAAATTGTGAAACAAATTACTTGTAGTTAAGTTTTAACCCTAGCAAATATGATGTAATAGAAATTTCTGAAAACTTGTAATTGAGGCAAGTGTCAACTATTCACATGGAAAAAAATATGTAGACTTCATTTTCAAAAATAGTTTTTCTACCGAAATTATCGATGATTATAAAATTTTTCAAGGTTTCTTTTTCATAAAACTAATTAATATTTTATTTCAATAATAAGCTACATTCAGATAAAATATTTTCCGAAAAAGGAGGTAGCAGAGAAAAAACTTTTTTCAACCTCTTTTGTCATATCAAAAACTAAGAAAACAGTCGATGGAACTCGAAAAAATGCATTATTTATTTAAGAATAAATAAACAAATTTGTGAAGTGTCACTTGAAATTAAATTATCTGTAAAATTCTCGAAGTAGGTCGCAATGTTGAAAATGAAAAACCATTCAAGTGTTTGACAGATCGAATTAATAATTTGTAAGCCACTTTTTAACTATTATTAAAAACTATGCAAATGTTTATTACTTTCATTTTAGGCTTTATATTTTTGCAACGATTTTTTCAAATCCGTATTTATCCAAAATTCGAAGCAACAATAAATATACAAATCAGTGATCTTCACAGATTAATTTTTTTATTATTAATTAAATTCTGCATTTTATGTTAATCTGCTGACTGTTTTCGTAATTTTACTAATAATAAAAGTAGTTTAGAAAAAAGAAAATTATTTTCGTGCTTTTTTGCAAAAAGTATTTTAATTCAAGAAACGTGTATTTTCTGAACCTAGCTTATGTAGAAAATGAAAAATTGTTAAGTTTCATTAAATGTTCGACCTCCCCCCACCAAAAAAAAAATGTTTTTATTTATTCTTAAAAATACCTTATTAAAAAAAAATACTTAAAATTTGTAATGTCAAACTCTATTCCCCCTCCCCCTCCTCCCACGAGCGTTACATAATGTATTGTACACCCCCAAAATAACTTTTAAATGACTTACATTTATGCGATTGCCATAGCCTGCGTAAAATGGCTTGGAGTCTTCGGGGAAGAGGGCCTTGATGTCGCTGAGGCAAGAAATTTTGAATTCCTCGGGTTTTTTCTCGATGACCTCGCGGTGGAAGGCTGATATGAGGCTTGTGGGATTGAGGAGCAGAGGGCCGACGGGCAGCGAGAGGTCGCCTTGCTTGATGCTTCGCAGGTAGTCACGAGTCAAGCGTGCCTGACCAATAGCGCGCGCTGACAAATACAGCAGCCTGTATCCGTTGTTCTTGATCTTAGTGAAAAGCTGAGCCACGCCAGACTGGGCCCAATCCTTTCCCACGATCGGCAGAATATGCCCTAAGACATCGGACTTGGTTATCGTCCCGTCAATGTCCGATATCACCACCTTGTCGTCCCAGCGCCACCTGTATATGTGACACTTGCACCTCGTTGTGCCCTGATACGCCGTCGTTACACTGAACACAACCTCGTTCGCTCCTTCCTTCAACTCCAAACTCGACTGTGATCATTGTAAAAGGAAAATTGTAATACATAAACAGGGGTGAAGCGAAAAATGTGAAACTCACGATTTGGTCAGAGGAAAGCCTGAGCGTTTTACGGTACTTTTCAGTGGGTTCGTAGTAAGGTCGCCTTTCCATGGGCATTTTGGTTTGACTAATCGAGCGCTTGGCATCGTTGCTCCCTTCGCTCGAGTCTTCGCTACCGCTGTAGCCACCAGTTTCCAATTTCTCGTCGACTTGGTCCTTGCTCCCTTGGTGATCCAGTTCCTCTTCTTCTAGTGATTCGGGCGAGCTTGGCAGCGTGGCCAGCGTTTCCGTTGCGTCTTCCGACAGTGTCAAATCTTTCTTGTTCTGCTCACTTTTCTCTTCTTCACTGCTCGAACACAGTGTCAGGTTCAGTAAAATTTGAAACATCCGTATTGTCCATGTCAAAAGAATAAACCAGATTGCTACTCACATTAGTTGTGTCTTGCATTGTTCGGAGACTTGGGTCTTGCTGGTAGTCGCTGAGTTTTGGCTGGAGCGCCTCCAGGAGAACCAGCCGTAGCTGGAGGATTTGTCAGCGCCAGATGATTTTTCGTTGGGCAACGACGAAGAGGCGGCAGTGGCCTTGCGCATGGGCATGTAGCGGCCGCAGAGGCCATCGATGGCGCTTTGCGGCAAGTTGCGTTGGAAGGCCATGAGCGACATGATTATAGGACAAGCTGTGGCCCAATTGTAGAACTTGCCGTTGAGCCTAACGACAAGGTTGGGGTTCTCAAAGAGCTTTGGTTCGGCGCACACGTCCTCGAAGTGTACAAGCTCGTTGTTGAAAGCTTCGTCCGTGAGATCGCTCGATTCGAGGCCGCCGCATAAGGAGAGGCTCACGTCTGGCTGGATCAGCAGCATCCCAGACCTCGTCTGGTCCAGGAGTGCGTGCTTCAGCTGTTCCTCGAAGTCACTATCCATGGACTTTGCCCCACCGATCGCACCCTCCATGCTGTTCGGGCTCTGGGGCAGGCTCGGCCCGTTCCCTGACTCGGCGTCCTCCTCCACTCCACCTCCCATGCCACTTTCCTCGCCCATTCGAGTATCTGCCAACAAATAAGACGAGCCCGTTTTTCTCCTATTCTAGAAAAACTTGTAAGGGACCGAAAATTTGAGGAACCATCCAGGAACCACCAGGAACCATATTATTTCATAAAACTTTACAGTTTTAGTGAACTTGATCTATAGGTAATATGTACAGTATGTATATGTGATATGTATAGTACTGTACATATTATAAACTGAACCTACCTGCTGCAGATGCAAAGGAGCAAGTAGAGATACGATGGGAAGTAGGGAAGTAGAGAGCTGCCACTTCAGGGTCGAGTTCTTCAGCGTTGAGATCACTGAGGTAAATGCCTTCCGACTCAGGGTTGTGCCTTACATGAGACGTCTTCTTCATAAAGGAAAACATACCACTAAGCATTGAGCGACGCGCTTCTGCTGCTGCTGCTGCCTCTGCTGTTCATTAGTACACCAAAACATTATATCACTAGTCTAAACCTGAATCAGTCAAATTTTAATTAATTGAATCTATCAGTGATAATTTGACTGAAAGATCTGTTGTTCTCGCCATATTGACAGGTATATCAGTAAAAATATCACTAACCCTTAGTGGCATAAAAAAAAGCATAAAACAAAAAGAGAAAGCTACCATCATCCGAAGGAACCATAGAAACGGCAGTGGTAGTCGCGGTAGTAGTGGTTGCAAGGGTATTCGTGGTAGCTCCACACGTACTGGCAGATGAAGTTGGGACAGAACCCGAGATTGTCACTGACGTTGTCACTGACGTTGTCATTGAGTTGCTGAGAGAATTTTTGTGGGAGCAAGACGAAGAAGTCGTGTCAGGTGGACTCGGTAACTCGCCCCATCGCCAGCTTTGCGGCCTGTTGCCGACGCCAGCTTTTCCATCATCCTCTTTCATTTCAGCCTTTTCTTGCGTCGTTAGCATCTTGTGCACCTCGAACTCGGTGTCAGATTGCACAGGGGACCCTGGTCTACTCACGGCCTGTTTCCTTAAAAAATTCAACAGAAAGCCAACCTGACTGCCAAGAATCTTGAGAAAAACCTATTATAAAGAAAAAAAAAACGGGTTACACTTGACACGTACTTGGTGACTTCGGTGTCACTGAAAAAGTGGAAATTTGTCTCGGGGCGTAGAGTTGCTGTCGCCTCGTTGAAAGATACGTATAACGTTTCAGACAAATCAGTGTTCGACCCGTCAACTTGGTGAGGTACCTGTCGGTAAATTTTCATCAGTTCCACATGTACTGAAAATTGTTGTCAGGGGCGTAAGCAGGACAATTTTTCGGGAGGAGTTTATAGAGAAAATATATTTCACTTGCGATTTGAACATTTTTTTCGATTTTAGGAAATTTTCAAGTTACTAAGATTAGGTTTTTTTATTTCTTCCCTTTTTATTTAATTTCTTATACTTTTGGTACTTTTCATATTTTTTCAGTATTTATAGGAACTTGGAGGATTTTCTAACTTTATTATGGATTTTTATATAGATCTTAAGACTTGTTGTACAAGCTGTTGCAAGTTAAGCCTTAAAAAAGAAGAGTATCAGCTTTTGAAAAAACTTACAGGAGACTTGGGCTCCAGGTGAGATTCTTGGTTACCGCTGGTAGGAGTGACGAGTTCGCTCTCGCTCAATTCAGCTTGGCTGCTGCTTTCGATGCTCACCTTCCTCAAGGACGGAGGGGTGCTCTTCTTCTTCATCACGCTCTTCTTCCTTCGCTTTCTTTTCGTTGAAGATGATGCTGGTACGCCATTACTTGAATCCTTTACTTTGACAGTGTCATCGGCAGCTGCCAAAGACGTCTCTTCCTTCTTCTTGTCATTTTTGGTCATCGCCTCTTTGTCTTCGTTCATGAGATCAACGTGACAGCTTTGGCTGATGGGGCGAAAGTCGTTCTTCACGACACTAATTTTGCGAATTCGGTCCGAGGACGTCACAGCGATGAAGGATTTTGGCGTGGAGCAAATTGGAGCTAGATTATTTTTCCCTTCTTCCCCTTCGACATTATCCATTTCGAATATGTCCTCGGTTACCTCATTCTCCATTTTATGCTTACTTTGCGACCTCCAGTCACTCGAAAACGATTGTTCCCGTTGGTCCATAGGACTTGCTTCCCTCTTTTCATCGTAGTAAGGCTCTTCTAGATCCAAACTCAACTTTGAAAGTTCGAATCTGTAAACAAGCACGTCGATACTATTTTATGCAGAATCGTAATGGAAAACCAGGGTGGTTTCCCAAAATGTAGGTTAACTACATTGTTGCAGATTTCTTCTACTTTTCTTCTAGTATTTATGAAGAATAATAAATTCATTACTCGAATCCATTAGGAATTAAAAGATCAAAGTGACTTTGAGAATGCAGTACCTGGTGGCTGATAACGTCGAGTCGTCAGGGATGGGGGAACAGGCCAAGTGAGGTGGAATCTCGATTTCAGCATCACTGGCTGAACCTCTGTTTAGGACCCCTTCCACGAAGAAAGCCTCCCCTGAATCACCCAGCTTCATGTGGATTTGCTGTGGCTCCCCATTTATTTCTATATCCACCTGTCAGCAAGCCATACAATTTTACATAAATAATGCGTTATTTTATTTATTTTCCTGATCTATCATTTGTGAGTTATTTCAGAAAAGGAAGAAAACAGCACGCAGAATATTCGAATTCTGGATATTTTCTGTGTTTCTCGATGGCACATTTTTCATTAAATAATCCTTTTATTGTGTCAGATAAAAATGACTGTTAATAGTGCATGTTATACATGAACTCTTGAATTTTACATTAATATTCCAGCGATAATCATAAATAGGAGAATAGAAAATTGATAAAAGCAGTATTTAACGGAATTTTTTGCAACCATCAGATTTGTTAAAAAGAAATTTTCCACACTAGTGGAGAAATATTATATCTTTTTTCAATCAACATAATCAAAGACTCCTAGAAAATAACAAATTTCACCTGTTTCCTTAACTTTTTTTCATGTTGTTCACTATCCAAATATTCACTCACTCTCTAATTTGCTGAAAAATACGTACTAATTGATTGCATGCACATTGGAAAAGTTGCCAATTCCTAAGTTGACATATAATTTCCATTATGCAACCATTTTCGTTGGGGATCGCTCAAAATCTGCCGATTTAGCAGCATTTCTTCGTAATACATTTATCATAACTTAGTCAAATCAGATTTACTCGTCATAAAAAATTCGGTTATGCAATTTTTATGTAACGACTTGTTGTGAAACGATTCAGCCTAAATTTTTACGCACTTTCGAATCACGGCCAGAAATTCAATATTCCAACAAAGCATCTAAACTAAGTTTACGTATAATTTTGGAAACAATCCAACACTTGCATGTTATTATTTGGTGTGCAGTTCTTGTGAGGTAAAAAGTCTTACTATGAATACATGGTACCAAAAGATAATTAAAGCATTTGAAAATGTCATTATCGCGAAACTGTGAAAGATTCTCAGCAGTTTGTTGCAGCCTAAAATTACTGACTGATCGAAAATTGCAGTCAATTAATTAGAGTTGAGCTTCTGGCCACGGTGCGTAGTTCAGTCTATCAGCATGACACTTACCATCGCTTGCCAAATCAAAGCACGTGCCGCGGCCCGGAAATACGTCCTGATTGGTTAACTGTTTATGTTAATAGCTCTGTTATTTTCAAGTTTAGAACAAAATGACTAAGAAACTTTTGCTTAGAAATTTTAAGAGGAATCTACATTTTTGAGGCTCTTAACTACGTTTCAAATTAAACCATTTTTAAATAAAAATTATCAACACAAAAAATTGATATTGAATGATTTTCCACTAAATTTCGAATCTTATTAATTTGATATAATAGTAGATTGTGTACCAAGGCCGCAAAGTAGGCTTTTGTCGTATAAGCATAATTCTCAGTTCGAGGCAAGCACGGGCGTGATTTTCAGTACGAGGGGAGTATGGGCGTGATTTTTCAGCACGAGGCTTCGCACGAGGCTTCGCCTCGTGCTGAAAAATCACGCCCGTACGAGCCGAGTATTGAAAATCACGCCTGTGCTTGCCGAGTACTGAAAATTCTGCCTGTGCGACGAGGGCCTACTTTGATGGCCGAGGTGC
>JAPYZL010086738.1:0-18688 GCA_030522825.1 Platygaster orseoliae
TATTTCCCGCTGATTTCCGAGTACCCCAAAAAGGGGCTTTTGTTCCCGCATTCCATAGAAATAAAGTGGCCTTTTTTACGGATGCATGGGAAAAAAACTCTTACATAATTCCAGTTTCTTGTACACAAACAAATTCCAAAATTTTATTGTACCAAGTATCAAATACTTCGCATTTCATTCTAACTCATAAAAACATCGAACTCTGACTCTAACGGATTCCAACGAACTTCTCTATAAGTTCATCATTCTAAACCATTTTATCGTCTCGTAAAATTTCCTTTGACGACAGTCTCAAATTCACTGTGAATTTTTCTCTCTCGAAAACACGTACCACCAAGAGCGAAAACGACACAGATTACTTTCGCTTGTGAAAACTGATCCATTCACATTCATCGTGTAAACGAACATCTGTTTTTTCAAGTATTGATTTTCTGGTATCCAGAAAATCGAGAAATTCCTGAGCAACCCCTAAAAAAGGGTTCGACCGCATCGCGACACCTTCGGAATGATGTTGTCGAAACTTTTTGGACACAGGAAAGTGACGTGGCTAATCAAATTTCACGTGGAAATTCGATTGGAGAAGCGCGTAATCTAACTTAATCAAATTCTCCACCGCTAGTAAAGCGTTTCAGTCCTCTAAGTAAGCATATCGTCGCGCTTTAAGGCTCTTTGGCCCCACCGAAAAAAAGCCCCGGCGTTTTCACGAAACAATGCGCGACCCGTTCTCGCTTTTCGACTTTCGGAACGTGTCTCCGCTAAAACTTGCCGTCGTCACGATGATTTGCATGTGAAATTTCAGGAAATAATTGGTTTAGCATTGCAAGGGATGAAAGAAAACCGTGATTTTTCAAGTTTTCACTGGATGGGCTATTATTCGATTCTGAAAGGAGAGAAAATCTGTGGAAAGAATCCGTAAAATATTGTGAGTTATTTTGGATAATGTTTCTAAGAGATTTCGTGGTGGGTCCAACAGGTAGAAAACGGATTATGAGAGATCATTATTTTCGAGAAATACAGGAGGAATCGATGTGTGGTCTAAACAGACGATTTCATGATAATAGTTTTTAAAACTTTGGCTAAAGTTAGTTGAAACTTTGAAAAAAATAGAACTTCTTGTTACATATTTTGTTTGAAGTTGAGTTTCCGGAAAAAAAGGTTTCGTTTCAAATGGTAGATAAACCAATGAATCTGACGTTAACCCCATCAAAGGTTGACGCCCCGCTTTCGACTTTTTAAACGGCTCGATCGAATTTCAGGCTACACGTATTGACGAAGATGTTTTTCGGAAAACCCGGGGGTTCTTTGATCCAAGATTACGCTACTCAACGTCTCTTAATCCGGATTCAAACTGTAGATTTTCGAGTGAAATCGATAAATCTATCGGAGATCGTTGGGTAGAGACGATATTTTTTATGTTTCATGGAAAAATACTTTTCGATGGTGTGCATAAAAAAAAAGGTTTAAATGTTTTAGAGTTCTTGTAAAACCTTTTTAAGTATTTCATTGCTTTCAATTTGCGAGATCTCAAAGTTTCTGAAGTTCAAGAAATAAACAGCAAAATTTTTTGTGATTTGAGAAGTTTGTGTATTGAATTTGAGATTATGTAGTTTGTTCTCCGGTTTGAACAATATTTTTTATGCATTTTATTATTTTAGATTTGTGAGATTTCAAAATTCATGAAGTTCAAGAAATGAACAGCAAAATTTTTTACAATTTAAGAAGTTTGTGTTGTGAATTTGTGTTTATGTAGTTCGTTCTTCATTTTGAAAAATATTTTTTATGCATTTCATTGTTTTAAATTTGTGAGATTTGAAAGTTTCTGAAGTTCAAGAAATGAACAGTAAGATGTTTAGCAATTTAAGAAGTTTGAGTAGTAAATTTGTGTTTATGTAGTTTGTTCTCCATTTTTAAAAATATTTCTTATGCATTTTATTATTTTAAATTTGTCAGATTTCAAAATTTTTGAAGTTCAAGAAATAAAGAACGAAATTTCTTTTAATTTACGAAACTTAGCTTCCTACAAATTTTACAAAATTTTGAAAATTAGAAGAACATCTTTAAGTGTTCAAATATAAATTCTTAATAAGATTTGTTTATCTTCGTTATTTTGGAAAATCATGTAAAGTTTTTGAAATTTACAATGATACAAAATTTCTAGAATTGATACAGATTTCTAATTTATATATAAATTGCTATAAAAGATTTCTAAAACTCGATAGTCTAGAATTCTAATTTTACGAAAATTTGTCAATTAGATGCTGGTGAATTTTGAATACAAAATAAATTTTTAGGTTTTCGTTCTTTTTGAAGTGTTCATAAGATTTTGTAGCGTTTTAATGTAAAAAAAAAAAATTTCTCTTAGAGATTTCAACAATTTCTCTCGATTTTTATATACATTTTTTAAGAATTCGATGATCCAGAATTCCAAGTTTAATAGATCGTACTCATTTTTTTAGTTTTTTGAAAAAATCGTTCTTCCAAAAATTTTATGAATTTCTGTCCAAATTTCAGGAATTTGATACTCCAGAGTCCAGAGTTTGAAGTTTTTGAGATATTCAGCATTTTCGTATATTCTTTTATTATTATTATTATGAATAATGAATATTATTATTATTGTTGTTGTTGTTGTTGTTGTTGTTGTTGTCATTATTGTTTTTGTTGCTGTTGTTGTTGTTTTTGTTGTTGTTGTTGTTATTATTATTATTATTATTATTATTATTGTTATTGTTATTGTTATTATTATTATTATTATTATTATTATTATTATTATTATTATTATTATTATTATTATTTTATTATTATTATTATTATTATTATTATTATTATTATTATTATTATTCGCTAGGTTAGAACGATTCCTCAATTTTCTTTTTTTTTTACGTTATCCTAGTCAAACACCCATAAAAAGGAACTTGAATCAAAAAAATTGTGAATCCACTTCAGATGCAATCCAAACAATTTTAAAAAAATGAACATGTATATTTTTTATTTTTCTGATAGACTGAACACTGCTAGAGATTCAGAGGTTTGAAAAAAATGATGTGACGTCACTGTCACTATTTGAATTTGAGAATTAACAAAAAACCTTTTGTTACATAGTCTACATTTCAGTAAGTACATTTTAGATTATTTTCACCTATTTTCATTATTCTTTACTCTTATTTACATTGAAATTAATTATCATTAATTTTAAATTCAATACTTTATTTTGTTATTGCTTGTATTTGCCTTGATTTTCATGTTCATAATTACAAATTTTTAATCGTTACATGAAACGATAACTGATTTTACCGTAATTTTGGAAAAATTCGAAAATGTATGGTGAATTTTACTATATACAATTAAGTTTCGTCATGCATATTTTTACATGTACAATATTTTTTCTTTATACATGAAATATAAGATTCTTTGTAACAGCAAAGTAAAAATTACAATTCGTACAGTACGATTTGCATGTGTAAATTTTGCAATTCTCAAAATCATATGGTAATACATATTGTAATTTCGACATTACGGTAATAAGTAAAATAATTATTGCAAGTCATGCAATAATATTATAAAAATTTCAACATTACATTACATAAAAATTATTGCACTTTTTGCAGCATATCCGGCAAAAAGTGCAAGATTTTTTTCTTAGTGCTGTGAATTTTTCTGAAACTCGAGCCAGGGGTGGATCGGTAAAAGTGTGATTGGGTGGCAACCGTTACATGTCGTAACCAGGGCCGTGATGAATGAACGAAACGACTCCATATCCTTTTGGCTTGCGCTAGCAGCTGGCTACATTGCGCTGATTGGTCGCGCATCACGCTGCATTTATGGATCTTTTGCAATGAATCCGGTTTTATACTGGTGCGTACCCTAACCAGGAACCCATGGACCTGATGTATTTAAAGGACGTGCAAGAGCGGGCTCTTGCGAGTTTGTGGGACGCGGGGGCTAAGCCAAATGACGCCCCTCGCGCTTTTGCTATAAAATGGTGGAAATTTTTTCACCCTATTTCGAAAATAAATTATCCTCGTGAGGTACGATTGATGTCGAGCCGGATACGAAAATGGCCGTCTGTTTTTTTCGAATTTGCGGTGGGAATGGGAAAAGTTAATGTTTTTTATAATATTTTCATTCGATGGGTGTACGTAATATTGTATAAAATAATATAGTTGACGTAATGTAATAAGAAAAATATATAATGTATAATTTGGTGAAATATTCAAAACTATGAAGAATTTTTTTGACGAAACTTTCAAAACAGTAAAAACCATAACCAACTGTTCAACTGTCAATGCTCTCGAAACTGTCGAAAAGTAAAGTTACTTTAAAAAATAGTTAAAACTCTAGAAATCATGAAATTGTTATAGCTATATGTCGTCAGATGTCAAGAATGTCAAAAATGTCAGTTTTCAAAGGTTGTTGAAAGTTATTGTCACTATGTGAAGCTGTAAAAAATTTTGAATTGCCTATCACACGCATCAATATTTACTCCTAATTCTTCATTCAGTAAATATTATAAAAATATGCTTAATTTCAGGTAAAAAATATTATAGTGTAAAAATGATAAAATTTTAACGAAATTCAGGATTCCTAATTTTACTTATTCAAAAATGACAGCAATTATAAATATTAGTGTATAGCTTAAATAACGTAGAAACAAATTAAGGTAGTTGTGTTAAAATGGTGATAAACGAAATAAAAATCTAAAGTTTATGAAAATATTGAACTCTGGAGCATCGAATTCGAGAAATATACATAAAAATCTACAAATTAATTAGAAATCCATAAAAATATGAAACTAAAAACCGTTGTTAATTTCAATACTTCAGCAACGAATTTAGAAATCTGTAGAGTACATCATAGAAATACAAAAAATACAACAAAAAAAATACAAAAAATACTACGAAGTTGTATGAAGAACATAAAATACGGAAATTTAAGAAGTTCCTGAAATACATTAAAAAAATGTATATATTTTGAGATTTTATTATGTTTAATCTATGACAATCTGGTTTCGGTAATAGGATTATTCAGTTTATCGAATTCAGGAGTTTTAAAATTATATGAATTTTGTAGTCAAATTTACGATTTAAATAATTTTAGAACTCGATTTTTGTGATTTCCAAGTCACTGATCTTACCTGAGTCGAAGTTTCATTTTCAATTTCAACTTCATTAACAGTCATTATTTCTCAGTAGTAATTTCTCATTAATTGCATAACTAATGTGATATTATTAAATGATTGTTTTTTTTTACTTTTATTTTGTAGAAAATTCGAATCAAAAAATTGGCAGAAAAAATTTTCAACATTAAAGATTAGTAACTATTGATTTGCAATTTATTAGTCGATAGTATTAAGGTAAATTTTTCATTGAAATATTATTTCAATAATAAAATTAACTTTAATAATAAAACGAAGGTACTGTAATATTATTTATTTTTTTCAAAACACTATTGATAATTCCAACAATTTTATTAATTTATAATTTATTATTTTGAATAAGTTGAATATATATCCGTAACTTCTTTTTGTGTATTTATTTCTGTTTTTCTAATTTCTTTTACCATGAAGGGAATTGGATAAAAAATTTTTATCTACAAATTGATAAATGTGAAACACTGAATTTAAATGATGAGAAAACAAAATCATTATTTTTTAAACGAATTTATAGGAAAACAGTCAATTAAATATTGTGTTCCAAAATACGCAAAATTTTAAAAATTCCTGTATCTAAAATAGGTATCATTATCCCAAATTATTTGCAACTTAAAATTTTGTTCTCGTTAATTGCATGAGACTTATTATATTATGAAATTATTGTCTTTTTTACTTTGATTTTGTAAAAAATTCAAATAAAAAAATTGGCAGAAAAAATCAGAAACGATTGATTTTCAATTAGTCGATGGTATTAAGGTAAATTTTAAATTGAAATATTTTTTCAATACTAAAATCATCTTTAATAATAAAACGAAGGTACAGTATAATATTTTATTTTTTTCAAAATTTTATTAATGATTTCAACAATTTTATTAATTTACAATTTATTGTTTTTAATTCATCGAATCTATACCAATAACGTCTAATGAAAGTACATTACTATTATTTTTTTTTTCAAAATTTGTTTGAAAATTCCAACAATTTTATTAACTTAAAATTTATTATTTTTAATTCGTTGAATCTATACCAATAACTTTTTTTATGTATTTTTTTCTCAGTTTTTTAAATTTCTTTTACCATGAAATGAATTGGATAAAAAATTTGTATCTACAAATTAACGAATGTGAAGCACTGAATTTAAATGATTAGAAAACAAAATTATAATTTTTTAAACGAATTCATAGGAATACAGACAATTGAATATTGTGTTACAAAATACTCAAAATTTTCATAATTTCTGAATTTTTTTGATCTTGAAATTTGAGATTCCTCATTAATTGAATGATTATTGTTATATTATGAAACTACATATTGTCTTTTTTAATGTGATTTTGTGGAAAATTCAAATAAAAAAATCGCCAGAAAAGAATATTAAAATTGAAGATTAGAAACTATTAATTTGCAATTAGTCGATAGTAACGTGAATTTTTCATTGAAATAATAATTCAATAATAAAATTAATTTTTAATAATAAAATAAAGACACTGCAATATTCTTAATTTCTAAATTTATTTCAAAATGTTATTGACAATCCTAACAACTTCAATCGATTTTCAATTTCAAATCTTGTCATCGAAGACGAATGAACATGAAAAAAAGGTAATAGTACATTACGTACCGCTGGCACAATATTTTTATTTCCGAGTGGGAGGTTTGTAGGCCGAGGCGAAGCCGAGGCGTACAATCCCACGAGGGAATAAAAGTGTTGTGCCAGAGGTACGTACTATACTTTATACAACAAAGGGGAAAAAAAGTGATTTGCCCTGCGAGAGCAGGACAAAAAAGTACACTTTTTTACCCTGCGTTGTATAATAGTAGATTGTGCACCAAGGCCGCAAAGTAGGCTTTTGTCGTACAGGCAGAATTTTCAGTTCGAGGCAAGCACAGGCGTGATTTTCAGTACGAGGCGAGTATTGAAAATCTCGCCCGTGCTTGCCGAGTACTGAAAATTCTGCCTGTGCGACGAGGGCCTACTTTGATGGCCGAGGTGCACACTCTACTTTTTGCAAAACACTCTGGAAAAAAAAGCAACATACTGTACATACAGTATCTTAAGTATTTACTATACTTGAAAAAAATTTTTTTTTCTTAATTTTCAAAAATAATTTTTTTCGAAAAAAAAAGTTTTTTCGAAAAACAAAATTTTTTGAAAAAATAATAAATTTTGAAAAAAAAATTTTTTTTGGAAAAAAATTACTGGAAAACAAATTTTTTGAAAAAATAGTTCTTTGAAAGGAATGCATTTTTTGGAAAAAATTTTTATTTTTTTTCAAACGTGTTTTTTGCTCCCAAAAAACAAGAGGAAGCAAAAAACGGCTACATGCACAACAAAACAGCACACAGCTGTTTACTTTTCCGGCCTAGGCCAGAAAAGTAAGTACTATACGTCAAAAGGCTACTTTGTGGAGGCTCTCTGAGTACGAAATACTTTATTTTGCAGAGTGTTTTGCAAAAAATTAATTTCGGCTTCAACTTCATTTCACTTGTAAAACAAGAAAAAATTTTGAATTTTGAATATATTTTGAAATCAAAATAAAATTGAAACTACATTCAAAGAAAATTGAAATAAATACGATTTTTCGACTGGGATAGAAATCGATCCTTTTAGTATTTTTCACGTTTCCTCATCTTTTACACAACTCCTAGGATTTTCCGATGTTATAAATTTCTATATACCTTCCTGAAATTCGATGCTCAAAAAACCAAAACGTTCCAAAAATTTTCAATATTCTCATAGAATTTTCCGAAAATAATAACGACACATATTTGGATATTAGAAAACCCATTCACACTTCAGATTTGCCTCGGAAAATGTTCCTTACTGTTGGAGTGCCGATAAAAAAGCCAGGACCCCACATCACGTTTTTTTCTCTTTCGCTCTCTGTGTCCCATGATTCGCTATTCAACGGGTCTCCGCCCAGTTCATCCCCCTGATCTTCATTTGAGTCCTCGTCGGCTCCTTTGAGACTTCTCTAGAGCAAGAGAGAAAAAAAAGGCGCTATTCCCAACAATCTGTTGCTTCAAAGCGATCTCTTTTTCGAATAACCTCATGACCTACCGCATGAGACACCGAAAAGTCTCGCGGAATCACCAAATCATATCTTTCAAATAACACGATTAAATCCAAAAAAAATACAGAATTTCTCAAAATTCAGTTTTTTGGACGAAATTTCGATATTTTCAGATCTCAGGTTGGAAAATTTCAACTTATTCTTGTATAGAGCAGTCGAACTTTGGATTTGCATTTCCAAAGTTTTCCTGCAAATATTAAAAACAGAAAAAATTTGCATTAGATTACACAACTCGCTACACCTTTTTTTTCTCATCTTTGTCTTCGCCCGAAGATTGATCGTCGTGCTTCCAGCAAGTTAATGATGATGATTCCAGGGAGAATGAAAAATCGATCTGAGAATTGATTTTTTAATTTCCTTCTGATGGGAAATGGGTTTTTTAAGCTAGTTTCGTGTGTTTTCATCGAATTTTATCTTGTTTGTTCATGTTTCTTAGAGTTAAAAGTCATTGAATGATTGTTGATGAGAGAAATTCGGTGAGCTCCATGTGTTGGAGTGATAATGAAGATTTTTCTGAATTATTTTGATTTTTTTTTTTGGCTTCTCTTTTTTTTATGAATGTGATAGATTAGTTTTGTTGGGGTTTGAATTGAGGATTGAGTTGTTCGAGAGGTCATTTGCAATTTTATATGATTAGATTTATCACTCAGCAATTTGAAAATTTATTTTAACACTTCATTCAATGAGTGGAATGTATTGATGTTCTGAAGTATTTAGGGTGAAAATATAGTTTGTTATTTTAATTTTTTTGATTTTCTAATCTGTGAAATGAAAAATTTTGTAATGAGGAAAGTCAGTTAATTTTTGATGATTGAATTTTTTATATATGTAACTTTAATTTTTGATGATTGAATTTTTTATATATGTAACTTTAATTTTTGAAGATTGAACTCTTGAAAATTTTTGTAGATCAAAGATTTTCGCAGATTTTTGAAAATTTTTGAAGATTGAACTCTTGAAGATTTTTGACGATTTTTGAAGATTGAAGATTTTCGAAAATTTTTGAAGATTTTCGGATATTTTTGAATGTTTAAATTTTTTTTATCTGTGAAATAAAAAATTCTATTTAAAGGAAGTCGGTAAATTTCTTTAGATTGAATTTTTTATCGAAACTAAATTTTTGGAGATTGAAGTCTTGAAGATTTTTGAAGATTAAAGATTTTTGCAGATTTTTAAAAATTTCTATAGACTGAACTCTTGAAGATTTTTGAAGATTGAAGATATTCGAAGGTTTTAGAAGATTTTTGAAGATTGTCTATTCTTTCAATTTTTCTAATCTGTGAAATAAAAAATTTTATGCAAACGAAAGTCAGTAAATTTTTGAAGATTGAGTTTTTTTATCGAAGTTGTATTTTTCAAGATTGAACTGTTGAAAATTTTTAATCATTTTTGAAGATTGAAGATTTTCGAAGACTTTGAAATATTTTCGAAGATTTTTGAAGATTTTCGAAGATTTTTGAATATTTGAATTTTTTTAATCTGTAAAATAAAAAATTCTATTTAAAGGAAGTTAGTAAATTTTTTAAGATTGAATTATTTATCGAAACTAAATTTTTGGAGATGAAATTCTTGAAATGATGGATGAGAAATTCTTGAAGATTTTCGAAGATTGAAGATATTCGAAGATTTTAGAAGATTTTTGAAGATTTTCTAATCTATTAATTTTTCTAGCCTGTGAAATAAAAAATTTTTTATAAAGGAAAGTTAGTAAATTTTTGAAGATTGAATTTTGTATCGAAGTTGAATTTTTGGAGATTGAACTTTTGAAGATTTTCAAAGATTTTTGAATATTTATGAATCTTTGAATTTTTTTAACCTGCAAAATAAAAAATTCTTTATAAAGGGAAGTCGGTAAATTTTCGAAGATTGAATTTTTTATCGAACTTGAATTTTTGAATATTGAATTCTTGAACATTTTCAAAGATTTTCGAAGATTCAAAATTTTCGAAGATTTTTAAAGATTGAAGATTTTTGAAGATTGAAGATTTTTGAAGATTCAAATTTTTGGGTTTCTTGAAGATTTTTGAAGATATTTTTATAGATTTTTGAAGATTTTTTTAAGAATTGAACTTTTCAAGATTTTTGAAGATATTTTTGACGAATTGTGAACATTTTTGAAGATTGAACTTTTGAAGATTGATTTTTTTTCGAACTTGAATTTTTCGAGATTGAACTCTTGAAGATTTTTAAAGTTAAAAAATTTTCGAAGATTTTTGGAGATTGAACTTTTGGAGATTCTTGAAGCTTTTTGAAAATATTTTTATAGATTTTTAAAGATCTTTTAAGGATTGGACTTTTAAAGATTTTTTAAGATATTTTTGAAGAAGTGTAAAAAATTTTTAAGATTGAATTTTTGACCAAACCAAACGCATTTTAAGTATTTGATTTTGCCATACGATAAAATATGTTCCGTAACTAACGGAATTCAGACTAAGAAATAGAAAGAATATTTTACTAAGTTTCTTCACAATTCGATCAGAAATTTTCTTCGAAAAGGGAAAATAATAACGCGAAATTCGCTATGGTGTGATTGAAAGTAGAGTAAGTACTCGCCCATTTCTAAGAAGAATAAAAATGAAAAGAGTAATGAGAATAATTTCAGCTAAATGCATTAAACATAATAGCTGCGATTACTGCGAAAGTGCTTGAGACCCGGATAAAACAACGGAAAATAATGAAACGTTTTTCTCTAAAGCACATTCGAAAACATAGTTTCATCACTGTTTTACTATTTTCACTTTTGAATGAATTCACCATTATATGAACTTTATTTTCTGATTTTTGAAAACCCGTTTTTGCCAATTTATCACCAGTAAATGAACATTTAAATAAAAAAATAAAGAAAACGCGAGATATATTAATATAAAACCTTCTGAACATCAGAAATTATCTGCTATTATTACAATTGTTGGTTATAAACATTATGGCATAACTTGGGAACATAGATGTTTATTATTATCAGGCAGCAAAAGTGCAATTAAGATGTTTTTTACTACATAATAGTTAGACAATATGGGATTTGCACTCGTAACCAATATTTTATAGCGCAGGGAAAATTACTTTGCGCAATTTCAGCTCTGGGTTCATGCTTTGAAAATATCTTCGTTTCTATTATGGTTGAAAAGCAGTTGAAAATAATTACCTGCTCTTTATAATAGTAATGATCTGTCAAGAGAAATTTTTTATGTTTAAAATTTTTCTTTATATAATTCAATTTGGGAGAAGAATTTTGGTTAAAGATTATATTTGTCTTCAAAATCATAAATACTGTCACTGAGTGAAAATACTTTTACTCTTATCGTTTTTGAGGGATGAAATGTTGAGTAAATGAAAGTGGAATATTTTCGGTTTTTCTTTATTTTTCTTGGATAAAGAATTAATTTTTAAATATTTGAAATTAAAAGAATACTTTGCAATTGAATAATCATCATTTCAATGAAATTTTTTATTCAGAATTTTATTCATAGTTTTGGCATAATTGACAATGAATGCTACTTAAATCTGCCAAAACTGTCAAAAGTATTGGAAATTTGCATTTTTCAATTACGACGAATCTGTTAAAAAATTTCAGAATTGTAAAAAACTTGCCAAAAGCAAAAAATTCGAAAAACTCTGGAAATATCAAAACAGTCAAAACTAGACCAAGAATTCATCATTATCACAATCTTGAAAACATCATGATTATTTAAACAATCTTTTCTTTATGGTCCCATTTTTAGCTGTTTTTAATATGTGTTAATAAAAAATAATCACAAAAAATACCCTGTTGATGAATAATTAATGAATGAATTACTTGTTGAACTAATACTAAATAAATTAGATGAAATCATTGAAATTATCGAAAATAATGAATTTACTGATATCAAAAGAATGCATAACTTGTTAAAATATAAACGAATGAGTTATTTGAATGAATAATTTGTTGCATGATTTTTTATGAATTATTAATAATAAATTGTTTATCCGACAATTGGTTGATGAATTATTTAATTGTCAACAAATAATTTCAACACTTTGTTGATTAATTAATAATGAATGAATGATTTGTTGAACTATACCAATGATTGAATGGTATTAATAAATTGAAATGATGGAAAGTAATGAATTTATTGAAATTGAAAAAATGATTGATTCGTTGAATTATTAATAAATAAATGATTTAAATAAATAATTTTTTGAATTATCAATGAATGAATGATTTCAATGAATAATTCATTGAAATATTTGTTGATAAATTGTTGATGCTGAAAATTTTTTGATGAATTATTTGATTGCCAACAATAAATTTTAACAATTTGTAGGTAAATTATTCATAAATGAATAATTTTTTTAATTAATAATGAATGAAAGATTTGAATGAATAATTCGTTGAATGATTTGTTGATAAATTGTTATTGTCGACAATTTATTGATGAATTTTTTATTAATAAACTATAAACTCCAGCAATTTGTTAATGAATTATTAATTAAAATATGATTTGTTGAACTGTGAGTGAATGAATTGCATGAATAAATTGAAATCACACGAATGAATTGAAATAATCTAAAATAATAAATTTAATGAAATGTTACACATCAATGATTTGTTAATGAATTAATAATGAAGATGTGTTGATGCCAATTATTCTTTGATGAATCAATTATAAATGAATTATTAATTAAATGAATAATAGATTAATTACATGAATAAATTGAAATTATTGAAAATAATGAATTTAATTAAATTGAATGAATGAATAATTCGTTGAATGATTTGTTCATAAATTGTTAATGCTGACAATTTTTTGATGAATTATTTAATTGCCGACAATATATTCTAACAATTCGTTAATAAATTATTCATAAATGAGTAACTTGTTTAATCAATAACGAATGAATTATGTGAATGAATAATTCGTTGAATGATTTGTTGTTAAATTATTATTGTCGACAATTTATTGATAAATTATTTAATAATAAACTATGAACTCCAGCAATTCGTTAATGAATTATTAATTAATTAATGATTTGTTGAACTATGAATGAACGAATTGCATGAATAAATTGAAATTACAAGAAAGAATTGAAATAATCTAAAATAATAAATTTAATGAAATTTAAATCATCAATGATTTGTTGATGAATCATTCATGAAGAATTTTTAATGCCAATCATTCTTTGATTAATCATTAATGAGTTAATTATTCATTAAACTATTAATAGACTAATTACCATAAATGAATTGAAATTTTCGAAAATACTGAATTTAATTAAATTATATGAATGAATGATTTGATTGAATTATTAATGCCAACAATTCGTTAATGATTTATTTTCCATCACGAAAATGTACTCAAAATGTTCCAAAATTGTTGTTATTTTGAAATGAACTGGACATCGGTTAAAAACTCAAAAACCTGAACAGATGTATCGGCGAAGTTAAAGGTAAAAGGCGTGACGGCCTCCCAGATTCGGGCCTCAACCCCCGAAAAGAAAACCTCTGGAGGGTCTTTCACGATCGATTCAAATGACCTTGTAAATATTCGTTTCATTTGGCACATGACCGCATTACTCGAACATTTCACCTACGATTTCGGATCGCGATCAGATTTCAAAAAACCCACCAAAATATGTCCAACTTCAAAGCATATGTTCCTTTTAAGTCGCGGCGCTATCAAACACGCAATATAAGCCAAACGAATTCTGGAAAATTAAGGACATCAGGACATCAATAAATTACAACTCATTTATCTCAGTTTTTTCAAGCTTGAAATAATTATTATTTAATCGAGGATATCTCACACTTCAACAATTCAAAGAGCGCATAATTTAATAATGTAAAATGGTTCGCACGCTTGCACTGTAAGTATGAAACAACGCGAATCCCCCCCCCCTTCCCCCCTTCCCCCGTGAAACGTGTAGGGCATCGAACAATGGGAAAAGAAGAAATAGATTAATCAAAGTTAACTAAGCCAATGAAAACCGTGCAAATCTCGATCGAGGGATTGCCGAGGGAACGCAATACGAGAACAACGTAACGCTGTGAGAAAAACGAGTTGGGAGCGTGTCATCACTGTTGGTTGCTTGGTGTCGTTTCGGCCTCTATTCGTTTCTTTTCCCGTTAAAATATTTTTGTTCTGAAATAGCAGATAAAACAGTTTTGAATTATGACGTTTGATGGAATATTTTTTTTGAGAGTATTTTAAAGGTCTACGAAAATGGAATATTTTTCATTTTTCATGAATGACGAGTGGGGTGGAAATGTATAATTCCGGGTGTGGTTCGAAATTACCGCAATTTTTACGCTGTAAACTATACAAATCACACCCACCGGCGACTACCAATGCGATGCCGACAATCGAGAACGCGCTATAACAACGAGCAATCAACTTGCCGTATATCTGCTTGCCCTGTCGCCACGCATTTGTACTCTATTGTGTCGGTCTTTGTAGGTGGCCCCTACAAAGTCCGGATGGGCTTTGCCTTTTTTTTGTTTTTCCGGATTCTAACGAGATCAACAAGTTTTTGCGTCTACTACAAGGAAAAAAGAATGCTTACCTGAGTCGAAATTCTAGTCCTTGATAAAATATTTGGAGCCTTCATGTGAAAAAAGAATTTGGTAGCAGCAAAAAGATGTGTTGTTTCAACACAACTTGAAGCTAAGCATTTTTTTTTTTTTTTTGTTACCCCAATAAATATTTTTTGTTGTCAGAACACAATCATGTGAAAAAAATATTCCGAAAATGAAAATTTATTATTATTGTATGTAATTCCAGAGATCAAATTCTACAATTTTATTTTATGTTATGTTATAATTTATTAATGTTGAAAACCATTGATTTCGACATTTTTCGCCTTCAAAGTTGCAAACTGATGTAAAAAGCGTTTGTTGTATTTCACTTTAATTTCATCTTCAAATCGTGTTCACAAATTTATACGGTTTTTTAAAGAACCAGAACTGAAATCCTAAATCAAGATAGGTTACAATATAAATACCTAGTGAAAAGTCGTTTTGAAAATTCTCAGATTCACTAACAACTTATTATGATTTTTCATTTTTTTTCAATTTTATTATATTATTATCATGTAAAACCTTCGAAAATTGCATGAATTTGAATAAAAAGTAAAAACTCAGGCTATGAAAAACTGTCAATGATACTACAAGACTCTCAAACATTTTCTGACAGTTCTAAAAATATTATTTTCAACCCTTAGAATCTTACTAGAGTTTATTTAAAACCATAGCAATTACATTAAGAATTTTCAAAACTTTAAAATAAAAGTTACAAAATCGCTAACGAACAAAGCTTAAGAAAATAAATTAAAAATTTGTCGAACAATATATGTAACTGTGTAATAATAAAAAGTCAAAATTTGATTCGTGCATTTCCTGACTAATCCTGAAAAAAGGGCTTATTTCGAGGATTTCCCAATTGTAGAGGAAAATATAGGTACCAAAAAGAAAATAAAAAATACCATCGAAAAAATATATTTTTTAACGTATTCAATAATTTTTAGAAATATTAAAAATAAATAAACTTCACATTACGACCTGTAATTCAAAGTTGTAATGAACAACAATAATTCATATTTCGTTTAACCAATTCAAGCAGAAAATAAATAAAGTAACGAAAAATTCCTGAACCAACAATTCGTAAAACATCGAATTTAATTACGAATTCTACTTTATCGAATATATTATTGATAAATAATTACATTTTTTTCTCATCTAAGGCCCCTCGTAATCACTTCATCACTTCATCACTTCATAAAATGTAAAATAAAAATGAGTGTATATTAAAATTAAGAAATAAAAAAATAATAAAAAGTATCAAACTAAAGATACATAATATATTTCAATAAAATATATCATAATAATAATAATATATAATATATAATAATATAACACAACATCACTTGATAGAATATATTTAATAAATGGAAATAAACAATAAAATAAGTAAAAATGAGTAAAATAAGAAATCTAAACATAAATAACATAATAAAATAAAGTATGTGTAACAAAAATAAAAATAAAAATGAGAAAAAATTCAGGAAAAGAGCCTAATTTTCCGATCGCAACGTCTTTATTGCTTCCCAACGTTGAAATTACACGATCATACTGTAGCTTAAAAATTAGAAAAAAATTGTTTCTTATACAAAAAAGCTGGGAAAAAAAGAAAATATCTATAAACATTAAAAATAAATAAACTTCACCATTTTACTTTTAATTTAAAATTGTAGTTTACAACATTTATTCTAAAATCACTAGAACCAATTCAATCAGCAAATAAATAAAGTATCGCGAAACTCCTAAAACAAAAATTCATGAAACATTGAATTCAATTATTAACTCCATCATCAGTATTGTTTAATAATAATTACCTTTTTTTTCTCATCCAAGACCCCAAAAATTATAGAGCATCTTTCATAGAATATAAAATAAAATTAATTAAAATAATTAGTCAAATTGGTTATGAAAAATAAGTGAACAAATTTAAGGAACAATGAAAGTAAGTGAAATTAGTACAGTAAAAGTTAATATTATATTTTAATAATATATATAATAAATTTTAAAAAAAGGGGAACTACATTTAACGTCATCAAGATTATTGTTTAATAATAATGACCTTTTTTTATTATACAAGACCCCAAAAAATATAGAACATCATTTCATAAAATATAAAATAAAAATAAATAAAATAAGTAGTCAAACTAACTATGAAAAATAAGTAAATAAAACAAAGAAATAATAAAAATAAGTAAAATGTGTAAGGTAAGAGTAAATAATATATTTCAATAAAATATATAATAAATATAAAAAAAGAACTAAATTTAACTTTATCAAGAGTATTATTTATTAATAATTATCTTTTTTTCTCATTCAAGACCCCAAAAAATATAGAGCATCATTTCATGGAATATAAAATAAAAATAACTAAAATACTTAGTAAAATTGGTTATGAAAAATAAGTGAATAAAATTAAGAAATAATAAAAATAAGTAATATTATTAAAGTAAAAATTAATAAAATATTTCAATAAAATATACAATAAATATAAAAAAAGGAGATTTTAATTTAACTTTATGAAGAGTAGGTATAATTTCTTCATAATTATATACCTTTTTTTTCTCATCCAAGGTGCCAAAAAATATAGAGCATCACTTCATAAAATATAACATAAACAATAAAAATAAGGAAAACTCAGGAAAAGAGCCAAATTTTCCAATCGCAACTTCTTTATTGCCTCCCAACATCGAGATTACACGATCTTACGCAGTAACTTAAAAATGAGACGCGTTTTTTCGTTCTATACAAAATAGCCGCTTGCGAATGATCGCGCATAACTTTTGGTGGGTCATGAATAAATAAAGTTGGCGCGGTCAAAGCCGAGTTCCCGGAACGGCGTGGAGTACATTATAGAAATTATTGGCCGACCCGGACATATGTCACAATCGGCGCACGTCCGAGCGAAAAAATGCACCGTAAAGCATTTTGATGTGTGGCCCAATTTCGTGCTTGGCTTGTCTTTAGCAGATGTTCGCGGGCGTACTCTTTCTTGTCTCGGGCCGATTAGAAAAAGATGACCGTTTAACGAATCGGTATACTGACACTAATTCGGTATAACGACACGTCTATTCCAACCTTTAGTCTCGTGTTGCTACGGTTTCGAGTTTTACGAGGTTGCCGAGATTTAATATCGAAACATTGCGAACGCTGTTTTAATGTGTCAATCTCGCGTAATTGAGCGCCCTTTACCATCTCCGTGAATTGGTAGGTTTCAGGTTGAAAAGATAATTTCATTTTGAATTGATAAGTTGAATTGAGTTGTGGTTTTCGGTTTGAGAAAAGTGCAGGTGTATCTTAGAAAATTTGAAAAAAAGGTTTTCAAGTTTTTTACTACTTGAGGTATTTTTTTAAAAATTTTGGCAAAGTTTCTGAAATATTATGGATTGATGGAGGAAATTTGGAATTATGATTATCTTTTGAAAGTGAAAGCGGAAAATTTTCAATTTTAGGAAGGCGTTTTCTAAAGAACTTTGTCTCTATATTATTTTCTGAAAATTCTATGAAAAAATGTTTAATTTAAAGGACACTTTGATTCCTAGAACAAAGAATTTTAGGAAGCTATATAGAAATTCATCTAGGGGAAAGTGGGGTAATGACGGCATAGTTTTCATTCAGCATCGAAACACATCCAAAAATTGACATTTTTGATCAAACGAAAGTTAAGATCACAAGTGTAACTCAAATGCTAACAAAGTATATCGGCAAATTTAAAAAATTTTGATTCAAACTAAAAAAAATTAGAATCTTAAAAAAAAGTTAGTTTTCGTCATTTAGAAAAATGGTGGGGTAATGACGGCCACTGTCAAAAACCGACAAAAATTCGCGCAAATATCAACACAAATCGCTGTGAATACTTAATGAAGGCTCTGTGAAGGAAAACAAATGGAAATTCGACGTTTTTGTTATTGTAACTTTATT
>JAPYZL010086747.1:0-12437 GCA_030522825.1 Platygaster orseoliae
TATTGTATGTTACATGGGAGAAAGAGGATGATTCCAACTCGTGCGTTTGGGCACTCGTTGAAATCATCCTCTTTCTCCCTTGTAGCATAAATATCTATTGTCTTCTCTTTTTTATCCTTTCTTTTTTTATTCACTAGGCTTCAGTCATATATTTTGGTCCTCATCGGTAATCTAAATAATTTTTGTAAATTAAAATCGTAAAAAATCAAACACATAGAGCAACATCAATCAATTTTCCCTTACTATACAATTCATTAAAGTTAGAAAACTCACGAATCATAGATATAAAGATGTTGACAAAGTTTACAACGTTGAAAAATCACACGAGAATTTTTCTTCTGAGATTTGAATGATTGATTTTAAATTTAAAACATAATTTCTGAATTTAGAATTCAAATTTCAGAATTTGAATCAGAATTCTCAGAACTTTTTTCACTGAATACAGTGAATTTTCAAATTCATAACTCGAATTTAAGAATGTGAATCAGAATTTTCAGAATTCAATAAAGTTTCACAGAGAATTCTTTCAATTTGTTATTTCTTTCAGTGAATTTTTGAATTTTTTCATTGAATTTTCGAATTTATAATTTGAATCAGAATTTTTTAATCTAGACCTGAAATTTCAGAATTAAATTCAGAATTTTTGAAATTAGAATTTAAATTTCAGAATTTGCATAAGAGTTTTCGAATCCAGAATTCATATATCAGAATTTAAATAAGAGTTTTTGAATTTAGAATTCAAATTTCAAAATTGGAATCAACATTTTTGAACGCGGAATTCAAACTTTAGAATTCGAATCAGAATTTCTGAATTAATAATTCGAATTTCAGAATTCGAATCAGAATTTTTGAATTTGAATCAGAATTCTCAGTTTTTAAATTCTTGAATTTTTTCACTGAATTCAGTGAATTCTCAAATTCATCACTCGAATTTAAGAATATGAATCAGAATTTTCAGAATTCGGTGAAGTTTCACATCGAATTCCTTCAATTTGTTCTTTCTTTCAGTGAATTCTTGAATTTTTTCATTGAATTTTTGAATTTATAATTTGAATCAGAATTTTTGAAATGAGAATTTAAATTTCAGAATTTAAATAAGAGTTTTCGAATCTAGAATTATAATTTCAAAATTTGAATAAGAGTTTTTGAAGTTAGAATCCAAATTTCAAAATTGGAATTAAAATTTTTGAACTCAGAATTAAAACTTTGTATTTGAATCAGAATTTCTGAATTTAGAATTCAGATTGCAGAATTTGAATCGGAATTCTCAGAATTTTAAAATTCTCGAATTTGTTCAGTGAATTCAGTGAATTCGTAAATTAATAATTCAAATTTAAGAATATAAATCAGAATTTTCAGAATTCAGTGAAGTTTCACAGTGAATTCATTCAATTTGCTCTTTCTTTCAGTGACCTCTTAAATTTTTTTACTGAATTTTCGAATTTATAATTTGAATCAGATTTTTTTATTCTAGAATTGAAATTTCAAAACTTAATTCAGAATTTTTGAAATTAGAATTTAAATTTAAGAATTTGAATCAAAATTCTCAGTATTTTTGTACTCTTGAATTTTTTAAAATTTCCTTGTAAGGGACTTCGTCAAATTTGTTTTTCCAAGGTTCACATTATTTTTGGAAAATCTCTGAAAAAAATTTTCGTGTGATTTGTCAACGCTGTAAATAAACATGACATAAAGTCTTCTTTACATATTTTATTAAATAAATATTTATGGTTTTAAAAACAAAATTCATTATCTTTGTGATTATGCAATTTTTGTTTTCCTTGAATATTCATTTTCCACTACTTTGTCAATAAATTTTCAAGAAGCTACAATTAGTCAAACAAACCTCCTATAAAAAAAATTGTTTTTCTTGTTTTATATGCAACCGATTGTTGATTTTGTAGATTTTAAAAAATATTTGGTGACTGAAAAGGACAAAATAATCTACAGTCAAAATTAGATATTACAAGGAAAAAATCATGTTTGACGAAGTTTTTTTATTTATTGCCAACTTTCATCAACTAATACGATTTAAACCATTTTAACAATTTTATAATACACATTTGAAAATCCTAAAAACTTAATGCAATTTTTTTAATTTCATAATTATAGAAAAATGCATATCTGAAAAAATATGCACAATTAACACCATGACATTTTATGCCATAAATGTCTAATTTTATACTTATAGTAATGAATTTTTGAATTATGTGCATAATAAATTCTGTGCTTAATAAAATCGTGCACAATTGACATCATGCCATTAGGATTCTAATTAACTATGAATTTAAGTAATCAACATTCAACGATTCTTATTAATTAGGAATCTAATTCAAGATTCTAAGATTGTAATCATGGTATAACATTTAAAAAACTTTATGCCATGAATTTTCATTTTCATAATTATAATAATGCATTTCTAAAAAAAGTGCACAATTAACACCATGACATTTTATGACATAAATTTAAAAATTCATATTCATATTTATAAATTTGTAAAACATGTGCACAATAAATACAGTGCTTAATAAAATCATACCACTTTTTCTGAACCTCACCCTAAACTATCACATAATTTATGAACATCTTGCAACGCAAAAAATCCCGAACGCGTCAGAAGCGTCAAAATCCTAATTTTTTCGCGTCGTTCCAATTTGAAATTGATTAACTCCCGAGTTTCCGTGAATTTACAACGGTAGTTATTAGCCTCGGTTCGATTTTTGCCGTGGTTTATTATTTGTGTAACCTTTGGCCGCGCTCATAAGTCGCGCGCATAAATCGCGTGGCGCGATATGAGCGCGGCGAGGGATGGCTGGAAAAATTTGCGGATCGTGGGTAAAAGCGAGAGGGAGATGAGGAGATGATGCGGCGTAACTGACTTCTTGGCCGGTGCATATTACCGGGCCGTCGGAGGGCGGGGCCGGCTGATGAGTTGGCTACGTATTGACTTTATAATAATCACGTTAGCCGTGCATAGCACGGTTCTTGCGCGCACGGAAACGAGCGCGAGTTCTGGGTGGCTTTCCGCGGACAATGTTTTGATGTACTTTTTCCCCTTGAATCTCACTCGTCGGAAATGATAATTTTTCACGTTAAAATTGAATTTTGCTACATATTTAAGATACACATATATTGGAGTGAGTGGTTTTTTTGAAGTTTTTTATAGAACAAGTTTTGGTTGTAGTATCCAAAACTTTAGTGTGTCCATATTTTACTAAACCAACAGTTGCTGTAACCAAACCATTTTTCTCCATGTAGAATAGTTCATGAACAGAAAATTTTTTAAATAATAATAAATTTTCCTGAAAAATACGAAATTCTGCATCATATTCACTGTAAATAAACGTTTCTCTCAATGTTCACTACTGCTACTGATTCCGGAAGTAACTGTCCGGACTTGCCCCTCGGGGAGAAACCAAAAAAAAAATCCGCAGCCCATTTTCCCACTTGCCCGGGCGGTATCGCTCGCCCTCCCGAAGGTGGCGCGCTCCCTCGCATCCCCCGGGCAATCTTTTCAATTTAAAGTCAAGTATTATGGCTTAAATTGCATCATGGTTTCCCGAGGCACGAAGGAAAGAGGCAGGACCAAGTAGGGCGGCTCCTTGTAAGCAAGACTCAATTACGCCGCTTAACCTTCGACCCTTAACCGCGTACACGCACATTTTTTTACATTTTGGTAACTGAGACCACGATTGTATGTGTGTGTGATCTTGACCCGAGCAATCGATGCCCACCAAAAACCTGTCGGACCACTTTATTCACTTTCGGGACGCGCCCAGCAGTTGACTTCCGTCATCACGGAAATACGGTTTCTGTAACATCATTATTGAGACCCCAACATGTCCGTGCTTTTGTTTCTCGTGGTTGTGATTTTTTCTTTTAACTTTGTTTAAACGTGTATAAAACATTTTGGTAATGTTTTTTTTTTTTTTTTTGAAAGTTGTCTGTTAACCTTTCATCCGAAACCTTTCAAACGCAAGTTTTGAAACGATCGTTTCAGAGCGATCGTTTCAGAACCTGGCGTTCTTCAGAACCCGTAAATTACGGGACCTTTTACGGGTGTTTTGTGCAAAAAACACCCGTAAGCAAATTTTGAGTTATTTAGCGAAATCAATAATGAAATAAACGATGTTTTCGAAGAAAATTACAATTAAGACAATTTTTTAGATTTTTTCTCATCGAAACTTGCATGAAACTCTAAAAAATTATTATTAAATGAATGCATAAAGTAAAATATTTAAGGTTGTTTTTTTTAACTGTACGCATTCACCGATTACACCGCAGGTAAATTTATGTCTTTTAGTCAATTTATATAATCTTTAGTGAATTTATATGATTTATTTCCTGTTTATTCTAATAAATTTTCTGTTTCAACAGCAGAATAGAATAAAATTTCAAAAAAAAAAAAAAAAAAAAACACAAATTTAAAAATTTCCGAAATCCCAAAAATTTTCAAGATTTTTGATTTTGAATAATTTCCTTCTTTTAGAAATTTTTCAAAGTTTTGAAATCTTTAATAATTACTGACATTTTTAATGTATTTTAGATTTGAAATTATAAATATCCAGAAAGATGAAAAATTATTGAATTGGCAGTAATTCTTTTTATTTTCAGTAGTGTTAAAACTTTCACGAAACTTTCAATTTTTTCGAAATTCAAAATTGGAAAAATGAAAAACTGTGTAACAATTTCCGAAGTATCATTATTTTCAAAATTCTTCAAGATGTCAAAAATTCCTAACTTATTCGTTGATGGAGTTTTGAAATTTCAGAAATCCAAACACTTGAAGTTTAAAAAATTCTTCAAATTCAATTATTCCTCAAATTTCTGAAATTTCTCAAGTTTTTATTTTACTACATATTTTGAATGAAAATTTGGATAAAAAATTTAAAAAATCAAAACTAACAGTTCATTATGAATTGTCAATCAAAAAAATTGAAAATTACTCAAAGATTCAAAAATCATTTCTAGAAATAAACTTCAAATTTAAAAATCAAAAAATTTTAAGTTTCTTATTTTTCGCGAATTTCATCATTTCAAGAATTTTTGAAGTATCTATCCTGAATTTTAAATTTACCTCGCAATTCAAAATTTAGAAAATTAGAGTCTAGAATTAATTGATTGTTTACAATTTGAGAAAATTACAATTTTTTCGAAAATTTTTAATTGAGTAAAATATGAATTTGAAAAGTTTAGAAATCCAAAAATTTTCAAACATTTCAGATGTTCATAAATCCTTTTATTTTATTTAGAATTCACAAAATTCTAAAATCGTTGAAAATTACCGACACATACAATGTAATTCAGATTGAAAATTGAAAAGTTTTGAATATGTAAAAAATTTTCTACTTTTTCATAATTCAAGTTTCAAGAAATTGGAAACTTTATAAGGATTTCGGAAAAATCTTATGATTTTCATTTTTTCAAAATCCTCTAATTTGTCAAAAATTCCTAGCATTTTCGTGTATGAAATTTCGAAATTTTAAATATGCAAAACGTGTAAGATTGCAAATTTCTTCAAATTCCATTACCTCCAACATTTCTAAAAGTTTCCAAGTTGTAAAAATACGTAATATTCTTGATGTTTTCAAAATTCCAACATTTTTCAATCGCACAAAATTGTCCAAAATGACCCACATTTTTGAAATTTTCGAATTTCGTAAAATCATAAAAATCAATTTAAGAAAAAATGAGTTTCATGAGCATAATACTGCTTAGGAATAATTTTTAAAATACATATTTGAAATTTTCTCATTTTTATGTCTTATTTCAAGCCAATTCTCTTACGGGTTTTTTCGCACATAACACCTGTAAAAGGTACTGTAAGTTACGGGCTCCCTTACAAGTTCTAAAGGGTAACAGTTGAAGAAAAGATGCAATGTATTTATTAGTAATATTTCTTGTAGACGTTCTGAAAGATGTATTAAACATTTTCAAAAGTATACAAAAGCTTTTGAAAAGTTTGTAAAGACTTTCTTAAACCTTAATTCTGAAACTCTGCCGGACATTTTAGATTTTAGAAAGCTTTTAGTACATCTTTGAGAAAGCTTTTATAAATGTTTCTGAAAGGTTACGTGTCGATTGAGCTTTTACCAAAAACGTTACCAATTTGCTTCTATCCAAACATAAGATTTGTTAACTATAAACGAATCTTTTTTGATAACACTAAACATTTCTCTCAGTATGCGCCAAGAAGAAAAATCGATCGAGCCACTAATTTCCATTTCGAAATCTAATTTGACGAGTTACCAAAAACCATTTACAATATGGGCCCGAATTTTTCCGGGCAGCAGATGCCACGACGCCTGATTTATGGCGCCCACGTGTTCGTTTTCCTTCGCTGGAGCTCATTATGCACGCGGCGTCATGAAAATCGGTAAAAGTGGCCGGGCGATCCTACAACGGTCAATATTTGTTCACGGGGCGACGTTACAAGGAGCGAAAAGACCGCGTACCGGACAATGGGACGTGGAATTGTTTGGTCGTTGACTCATAAGAATGCCGAGGGAGAGAACCAAGGGATGAAGCGAGAGAAGAGAATAAGATAAGGGTAGCGGGGGCGGTTGGTCCAATCGTTTATTGATTGGAAATGTGCGTCCATTGGGTAAGCAGGGGGCGGAGGGGGCAGAGGGAGAGCGCCGGAAAAAGTCGGCAGATGGCCAATGGTCACTGCACTTTTATGGCGGAATTTTGGTTTGATTCATTTTCGCAGGGAATGGGCTGTTTAGGTCGCGAAATCGTGGGGAAACCGAGATGAGAGTGGTTTTAAAGTTGAGGGGGGAAGGGAAGTGTGAACTCTGTTTTAGTTCACACCAAAACATTGTTCATTGTTCATTAAACATTGTTCAGTTCATTGAATTTTTTGTACGATATACAATATACATTATACAATATACAAGGCTATTAATTTCTTATATACTCCTGACAGATTTTAATATGCGTTAAGTGAAATTAATGATAAGTTGATTAGTCTGAGTTTAATAGACGTGTTTATTATTTTTAATGTAAATACCATACATGAATGTTTATTGAAATTAATGACATCTTTAACAGTGTATTCTGGATGTTTCACACTCTTTTATGTCCAACAAAGGCTCACGAAAAGAAAACTTTTACTTGAAAAAAAACTTCATTTGAGAGACCGCAACCGCGAAATGTTTTCGTTCGTACTGTCATAATCCAATCTCGGACGGTCCATTTAATCCGCGACCTTTGGCCCCCGATTTGACCCCCGGCATTGATGGTCGCGTGACACATGGGAAGTGTTATTAAGGAACGAACAAAAAAACTCCCGTTCCGGACCTGGGCCTCAGACTGTCCATTTTTCGGGAGGGGCCGAAGATTCCAAAGCGCCGCGGTACCTGAAACTTGCATTCCTACAAGGGCGAGGGGAAAAATGAGAAAAATAAAATTTTCGCGCTCGAGCCATTAAGATAACGAAGGGATCGAAATCTCAGAAAGAGGCATGAAATTTTGGGTCCTTTAGGAGGATACGGAAAATTTGATAGACGTGAAAGTGGAGTTCGAGGTTCGAGGTAAAATGCTGAGAACGCTGATCGTTTCGTGAGAATTTTCGAAGTGTGATGAATTTTAAGGAACGTCGGGATTGTGTGATCGTGGAAAAACAAGTTTCCACTTAAATATTTACAGATGGTTGGAGTATCCGAAATATTTTGGAACCTGGTGATTTTTTAACGTCAAGACGTTTATCTTATTTAGATCGATACGGCCATGTATTCTTTAAATGTCTTGTACGCTACATAAATTACATTTGTGTAACACGTGTGACCTGCACTTTTTTTTCATACGAAAAAAAACTTATTTGTGAGTTAATTTCTTAAAAAATAATTATGAAACCATGCAAAAACTTTACTATCATTATTGGTACCCTACAAACCATGACGATATAGTCATTTTGTATCGTCGGACGGGTCCTCACTTTAAAAATCGTTAATTTTCGCAAATTTGTTTATATTTTTATTTTCTATACTGTGTTATTTGATACTGAGGTGGAAATTCCATTCCTATACAGCGTTGATAGTCCCTACGAAGCATGACGACATAATTGACGACTCAAATGACGAAACACGTCATCGGTCACTTTACGGACCGTCGGACGACACATCAAATACGTCGTCAGACGACTCGTTGACGACACGTCTGTACAAAATTTTTTAAGTCCATGCGTCCCGTCATTCGTGCCCTCATTTGTATCGTCACTTTAATAACAGGCTATTTATGAAAAATCGGTTTTGGCAATATTTTTAAAGCAACGCTGATGCCTATTTATGCATGAAATTGAAGAAGATTAAACTTATACATGTTTAATAAGGATAGTTAATAACCTCGTAATCAGAGTCGTCATGACGATGTCGTCAAAGAGTCGTCTGGCGACGTATTTGACGTGCCGTCCGACGATCCGTAAAGTGACCGATGACGTGTTCGTCATTTGAGTCGTCAATTATGTCGTCATGGTTTGTAGGGATAACATACGAATGCAAAAAATATTTTATAACCATATATGAACTTTCACTTTACAAATTGAAGTACAGCATATGAAAATATATTGTACTAACTGGTAACATAATATGTTAAACATAACATATTATGTTACATAATGAGAGAAAAAATCATTTACTTGACATTTCATTACACGAGCATATAAAAATTCTTGTAGCTAGAATATACAATTTCCATTCAAAGTTTTTAACTTTTCTTTATTAACTATCAAAAACTGGCATACAAATAATCAAGGTCGTAACAAGAATTTCTATTAGGGGGGTGAGAGGGGGGAAAAATTTTCGTCATTGACCGAATCACAAAACGATATCATTTACTTATGTCTTATTATGTCGAGATATATGTCACTAATATTATTATGATCAGAATCTGATAAACCGAATTGGAATTCGATACAAAAATTTGCATTGCCAATTTTTAAAAAAAGATCTTAATCTACGACAATTCTACAAGAATCTCAAACTTTGAAATTTGGAAATCAAGTTGTAAAAAATTAAAACAGAAATTCATAAAATACCAGAGAATCTTTCGTCATTCAATTTCTGAAAAATACTAAAAGTTATTGAATTCTATGACAAATTGCGTTTGTGAAAAATTTGCACAAATGGCAATGTATAAAAATACTAGAGAACGAAAAAATTGTTATAAATACTGAAAACGAAAGAAAATTCAAGTAATACATAAAAAATACTTAAAATTAACGTAGACCTAAATATTCTCAGAATCTATGAAATTATCAAAAATCTATCGATATTTGCATTTTGAGGTATACAATTTTGGAATCGTATTATAAATATCTACGAAAATACTATAAATCTATGGAAAAAAATTTTTTAATCTTTTTGATTTTCGTAAACAGAAAAAAATGCGAGAAATACTATAAAATATTTTAAAAAAACTATGTGAAGAAAATTTTCTTAACAAAATTATTTTACGAAAAATAGACAAAAGTGATAATGATAGAAAAATGATTCATAAATATAACAATACTAAATAAAAAAATCAATAAAATTCGAAACAAGTCTAGAATTTCTATTTCTTCTTTAACTTGAAACAATAATTATTATAACTTGAGAATAATTTTGTCTGAAATGAAATTATATTCATTAAAGTTTGACTATACAATATAACTCAATATTTTTAAAGCAATAAAATGTTGACTAATAATAAATATCAATATATATTATAAAATATTATAATATGATATAAATCTTTGTAATAAATATTATAAAATTATGATTATAAGTTATTTATTATTATAATAAGAATTTAGTATACTGAATTGGGATTCTATATGAGAGATTGCCCGGCCAATTTTTAAAAAAAGACCCAAATCTACAAAAATTCTATAAGAATCTAAAAACTTTGAAACTTAGAAATCAAACTGTAAAAAATTAAGACTGAAATTCATAAAAATACAAGAGAATTTTCGTTATACAATTTCTGAAAAATACTAAAAGTTGTTGAATTCTATGAAAAAATTGCGTTTCTGAAAAATCTACACAAATAGCAATATATAAAAATACTAGAAAAAATAAAAACTTTCTCATGAATATCAAAAAACAAAAGAAAATTATCTTTAAAATCTATGAAATTATCAAAAATTTATCGATATTTTCATTTTAGAGCATATAATTTTTAGTACTAATTTATGAATATCTACAAAAATACTATAAATCTAGAAAAAATGTTTACAAATCCTTTCGATTTTCGTAAATAGACAAAAATGCGATAAATACTATAAAATATTTTCATACTCGAAAACTATATGAAGAAAATTTTCTTAACAATATTATTTCACGAAAAATAGACAAATGTAATAATGATAGGAAAATAGTTCATAAATATAACAATATCAATCAAAAAAAAATTGTAAAATTTAAAACAAGTCCAGAATTTTCAATTTTTCTATAACTCAAAATAATAATTGTGGCGTGGACTGACAAAACTTACATAATAGCACATTCCATTAGGCGCGTCATTAGGTCTAAGAGGATTAGAAAGTAAGCCTAAAGGAATGTGCTGTTAGGTAGGTTTCGTCAGTCCACGCCACAATTATCATAACTTGAGGAAAATTCTTTCTGAAAATAAATTGTATTCATAAATGTTTGACTATACAATACATCTAAACATTTTGAAAGCAATAAAAATGTTAAATATTACTAACGATAATAAATAATAAATGATAATTAATATGAAAAACAAGAAAATTTCAACACTACAGCGGATTAAATACTTAAAATCTGTGTACTGTGATTTTCTTAAAAATCTTAAAAAAAGTTGATGTATCAACATCCAAAATAAAATCATAAAATCCGTCAGGTTGTGAAAAAACACGAAAAGCATGAGAACAAAAAGTTCTGTATTCAGATAATTGAAAATTACAAAAATTAGCTTCCGTTACATTTTATATAAATATGAAAAAATATACAAGTTTTGATTATAAAATAATTAGAAAGTCGTACTCTCGTAACCACATATTCAAGGATTACAAATTATAAAACCCTGAAGTTCATATATGTGTATTTTTTTTCGATAAACTCCCTCCGAAAATTTTTGCTCCCTACTCCTCTGACTTGAGTAGTAAAAACTTTTGATTCATGAACATTTAGGGGAGGGCAGCAGCCCCCCTGCCCTCCCTCTGCCTACGCCCATGCATATAATAATTTATACACTATAACAATTTAATTATACAATACTGTAAAAAATAATATAAAATCATGTTAAATTACAAAAATTGCAATAACTTATGATTAAGTTGCACCAACCATAAACAAACTCATCCCAAATCAAACGAAAAACTCCCCCAAAACTCTTCATAAAAATCACAGTCCCCCAAACAAAGACTCGGTGCAATTTCCAAACAAAATCCCTCGAATTCCACGCGAGGGCCGTTTAAAACTCGGTCGCGTGTCCAACTTTTATAGTGAAATCCCAGGCATACGTGAAATTTGCTTCTGTCGCATTTCGACAATTAGGCCAATAATTCACTATCCGGGGTGCGGACAATCATACGCGGGCGCCCTTTCGAGTGCATTCCCAAGAATAATGCCACGGCTTGACCATCGTCCACTGTTCGAACGGACGAACCCCCCCCCCCTCCTCTGCCCTTCTTTTTTCACCCGGAAACACCCTCCTTAAATATTCCTATACCATCGATGATTCAATTCGACAATGGTCCATCCCGGCGGACAATGAGGCCCGGTCAAACGCAGAGAGCCGGGGCTTGCAAAATAGGGGCGCCGGCTTTTGATGAGCGTGGGTGGGGTGGGGATCTTATTTTCATTCACGTGCGGCCAACTTTTACATACGACTCACGTACGGGAGCTAAATTCGGCTACCGTGACGTATATTGATTGGCCGTTATTTTTGTATCGATGACGGACTTTCGGAAATCGAGGCTACGGCGTAAGTGCGTCGACCCGGGGCGATTTCTAACGATCGCGATCGCCAAAAAGCGAGTGTTCGAGGGAGGCGAACCTCCCTCTACGATTTGAAAATTACCAGATCACGTTTTCGATGTTTCTTTGTGAGCCTGGAGTATTTCGAGAATTAATTTTGCAAAGTCATTTAACACAGAACTTGTGACGTGATTAATGGTGATATCGTTTTCTTAAGGAAATTCGAATTTCTTTTTTTCTTTGTCGATGTTTTGATCCTATTGTGTAGTTCTCAACAAGATCAATCGAATACGATAAATTTTATGTATATATTATATTGAATACTGATAAACGTTTTACGGTTGTTTTGTGCAAAAAACACTCGTAAGCATATTTAAGTTTATGAACAAAATCAGTAATGAAATAATAGTATATTGTGCGACTAGTTGGAGAAGGAGAACATTCCACGAGCGTGGAGTTTGCCGCGCGAGCATAGCGAGAGCGGTAAACACGCGAGTGGAATGATTCTCCTTCGAC
>JAPYZL010086768.1:0-12951 GCA_030522825.1 Platygaster orseoliae
TTGCACGAGTTGGAATCATCCTTTTTGTCTCGTGTAGCATACAATATTTTTTCCCATGCATGTGTAAAAGTGGCCACTTCATTTTTATGGAACGCAAGAGCGAAATCCACTTTTTGGAGTACTTGGAAATCAGCGGGAATTATCAATAAAACCCTAGGGAAATATTCATAAATCACGGATCAGGTAACTTTCTTCCCTGTGATCCGGGATTTATGAATATTTCCCTAGGGTTTTATTGATAACTCCCGCTGATTTCTGAATGCCCCAAAAAGGGGCTTTTGTTCCCGCATTCCATAGAAATAAAGTGGCCTTTTTTACGGATGCATGGGAAAAAAGTAATTTTAAAATGACGACTCGTCTGACAACATATTTGACGATGTCGTCATGGTTTGAAGGGTTGCCACTTTTCGCAAAACTCAACATCAAAAAACATATTCTAGTTAGAAGTTTCAACCAATCAGATTTCTCAGATTTCAAATTCGGATATATTTTTTCATTTTGAGTTTTGTGAAAAGTGGCGAAAGGACTTTTCGGCTTAGAAAAATACAGGGTGATCCAAAATAAGTGGAACACCCGAAAAACATAGATTCCTTATGAAAATCTAAGATTTTTTTTCCTTTGCCATTTTTCTAAAAACTCAAAATTTAAAAAGTTATTCAAGCAAAAAATTTTAATAATAAATGCCCTCTATCGACAAATGGAGGTCAAATTCACGGACCAAACTTTTTTCAAATTTTTTTGATATTTTTCTGAGTAAAAAAGTCCTTTGCCACTTTTTACAAAACTTAAAATCAAAAAAGATATTTGAGTTTGAAATCTGAGAAATCTGATTGGTTGAAACTTTCAACATGAATATCTTTTTTGATTTTGAGTTTTGTAAAAAGTGGCAAAGGACTTTTTTACTCAGAAAAATGCAAAGAAAATGTGGGAAAATTTTTTGGCTTTTGAAAGACTTTTTAAATTTTGAGTTTTTTGAAAAATGGCAAAGGAAAAAAAGTCTTAGATTTTCATAAGGAATCTATGTTTTCCGGGTATTCCACTTATTTTGGATCACCCTGTATAAAGAAAATTTGAGTATAGCTTGGTTCGTGGTTTTTATCCCCACTTATCCAAAAAGCCTATTTATTGTTTAAATTTCAAACTTGAATAACTTTTTTGATTTTGAGTTTTGCAAAAAATGACAAAGGGAAAATTGTCTTAGAATTTCATGAGAAATCCATGATTTCAAGGATTTCCGTTCACTACCCAGCAAACCAGCACAATGTCACATGTTTTGTAAAAATGATACACAAATATTTGCATATGCATTAAAAGAACTAGTATTTCTTCACCCTAATTTACTGAGCAGCTATATCACACTTTTTATATCTCTGTGATGAGGAAATGATTAAATATTCCTATAAATGTGATGCAAATGTGATATTGCAACGTGATGTAGAAGTAACACATGCTTGATCGAAATGTTATGTAAATGTGACTCTATATAAGTTGCACGTTGTAATATCGCATTTGTATTATATTTATGCAAATATATCATCATTTCCTCATCACAGTAATATAAAAAGTGTGATGTAGCTGCTCTGTAAATTAGGGTGAAGAAATACTAGTTCTTTTAACGCATATTCGACTTAATTCCACAATAAGTGTGACGCCACAGTGATGTATATTTTACAAAACTGGTTTGCTGTGTATGAAACACCCTGTATAATATAAATACATGTTAAAAGTTTTTTACGAAAAATTAGTCGAAATGCTACAAACTTATAGATTTTGTATATTTTTTTATAAGTATTTCCAACATTAGCGATTTTCAAAGTTTCAATCTAGTTTTTCGAAAGTTTTAAATCAGCCATAGGTAAAATTATCAGTTTTAATTTAGTGTCAGTAAAAAAATAATTTGTGCGTAAATATAGAGATAAAGTAAAATTTGATAATTTAGAGTTTCCCGGAAGAAAAAATTACGTTATTTTTTGTTCAAATTTAAATTTCGCGCCATACACACACTCACGCAACACGCACACGCTAAAGCAAATTCTACGAAGTGTCAAATACAAAAACACCAGATGTTTTTGTTATTAAAGAAAAAAAATGACGTCATCAATCTGTTACAAGCTGCGAACGGTGTACAAGCCAAATATTCATGAACATATTAATTACGAATCAACGTACCACTGAACTAAAACGTCAAACGAGAACAACAGGGAGCTAACCTGAAAATATATATCTCTTGTTTATCGGTATGTGTTTTTAATTAAGCAAAAACTGCAAATACTTTTCATTTATATAAGAAGAACAATGTTGAAAATACTTAGGAAACTTAGACTACCTTTTTCCAAGCGCAGAGATTTTATGTAGCTTCATTTTTCTGAAAAATTTAGATAAATATATGCGTTGGCATTCCACTTTGACATAAGGATCAAAATGTTATTCGAAAAAAATGTTAAATTATCTTTATAATATGTTAAAAATTAAAGTTGAATTGTGGTTTTTTCTCCAACATTTTAAACACACACATACACATGCTTATTCAGTGTATATTTATATATATTTTTATTTATTTTTTTTATTTACTATATTATTTGACTCAATAATTGATAATTAATAATAATAATAAATAAATTGTAAATAAAATTTACAGTTAAAAAAAATTTTTTTAACTGTTATAACATTTCAAATAACCAACATTAAATTTAAAAATTTTTCAAAAGTTTTTCAAGAAACAAAAATTTGTTGGGTTTAAAAAATTTCGGGGAAATGTCGGCAATTATCAATTCAAGTTGAATATTATTTCTAATTACATTCGCAGATTTTTGTGAATTTCCCTACATTTCTCGAAGCGTAAATTATTGAGAAAACATTCCACATTTGAAAACTTGATAAAATCATCTTCTCATGGTTTTTTGTAACTAATCATTACGTTTCTTAAGAAAGTATTCAGAAATTCAATAAGCTCTTGAAAAACTTCAAATTTTTTTTCTAAGGATTGAATTCCTACTGTTTGAATCCATTGATATTTTTTTAGAATACATTCATTGTTTTTTTTTTAATTTCCAGTAAGAAATAATTTTTATTTCACTATTACCAATTTTTTAAACGACACAATGTTACTATCAATTCTCGTTAAATCAGATTTCGTTTATTTCCAATAATTTTCTGTAACTTTTGCAACTTACTCAAAATTCATATCACATTTTTCACAAATGCAAAAACCAAAATTTAAGTTTTTTTTTTTCTTCTAAGAATTTTATAAAAATCGAAATCCCTAATGTTAGTGTAATAGATAAAACAACATTTACATAAATTTTTGAAAAAATTGTTCATCAGTTGCAAAGCCATTGAATGGATTTTTCATGAAAATTTCGTCTTTTGTAGTAAATGACGATATAACAAACCAAAGAAAAAATGACAAAGGCAATGGTAAAATGCAACGAAGTTCCAACACAAGTGATTGCTTATGGAAGATGGATAGAGGAAGGTTTGGCAACAGAGGGAGACAAAAGAGTGGTTGTTATATTCCCAGGGAATCCTGGAGTTCCTGAATTTTATGAGGAGTTTGCTAAGACAATAAAGCAGAACCTTCTCCCCGAAACTGCAGTTTGGATAGTTGGTTATGCTGGGCATACTCAACCACCAGAAAATCTTGCATATTCTATGCCAGACATTAAATCTCATAAAAATTTGTTCGACTTAAAAGGACAGTTGGAACACAAAGTAATTATAAGTATATGTTTACTTTATAAGTTGTAAAAATGAAAAATTTCTCTCCCCAAATAGAATCTTAGATTTGTATACAAAATAAATATGAATATTCGCAAATACTTGCAATTTACACATTTTTTTCAATCTCAAGTTCTAATGGATATCCTCAAAATTTATAAAAATTATAAACTTTAAGAACTTTTCTTATTTTCAGAATCTTTGGGAATCTTGTTCAAATTTTACAATATAAATAGAAATGTAATGAAGTTTTTTGAATTTTTATCATTGAATTACCTTATATATAAACAAAAATTCTTATCTCAACTATTTTTATAACTTTCTGAATACTCATGACTTAGTACAATTACAGAAATCTTCAACATTTTTAAAAATCATCATATTTTGAAACGTGCCCTAATTTCAAAATCTTCGGGGAATCCTGTTCAAACCTTACAATATAAATAATTACTATTGGAAGAAATAGGAACGTATATTCGTTTTGACTTTGAGTATAAATAAAAATGTAATGGAGTTTTTTGAACTTTTATCATTGAATTACTTTATAGATGAAAAAAAATTCTTATAAATTCTCCATATGATCGGAAAATCCTTGAAAATAAGTATTTCAACTATTTTTTCAACTTTCTGAATATTCATGATTTTTAGTACAACTACAGAAATCTTCAACATTTTTAAAAGTTATCTATTTTTGAAATTTTAGAATCTTTGGGGAACCCTGTAAAAATCTGAAAAATCTGTAAAAATGCAATTCCAATTAAAATGTAATGGAGTTCTTCGAATTTTTATCATTGAATGATTTTATAGATAAAAAAAAGTTCCCATAAATTATTTATATGATCGGAAAATCCTTGAAAACAAATATTCAAACTATTTTTTTAGATGAATATTCATGATTTTTAGTACAATAGAAATGTTGTGAAAATAGAAAAAATAGAAATTTAAGGCAATTCTCAGCATTGTTTTTTCAGTTTTTTAAAAGTTATGTGAGTTTTATAATTTTGAAATCGTCTGGGAAAATCCTGTAAATAATTTTTCACAACGAAAAAAATGTGTCGACTTTCTCGAGTTCTAAATCATCTGTGAGCATTCGTTAACTTGGCTAAAAAATGTAAAAGTGCTAAAAAATTAATTATGATTTCATCTAAATCCACGAATTCTGGCAAACTAAAAGTTTTTTTAAACGTTGAAATTACAGAAAAAAGTATATAGCGTTTGCTGACAAGTAATGAAATTTTTAAATGCTCCAAAAGGATCGAGAAACAAACATAATCATGAAATTTTTAAAGATATAAAAATGATGGTCAACCGAAAATTTTTGAAAAAAATGACATAACTGGGAAGACATATAAAAACAATATGGCATATCAGTAGGAAACTATAAGAAAATTTCTAAGTATTTTGCAATTTCATAAGTATAATGTGAAATATCAAGTATATTGAATGTAAATATAAAATATGATTAAAAAATATTGTGACAAAGTTTATTAAGTGCGAATATAATTTCACTGTAGGTATAATTATTCAACAAATAATATTCCATGATACCTATCAATAAACACTTGTTTTTTACCTTTTAACCAAAGTTGTAAAAAACTTTTTGAATTTCTAGTAACGACAAATTTATTGTTGAATAGACACTCAAATACCTTGACTATAAAAAAATACAAAGAAAAAGGAAAATAGTATTTTGAAACTTAACCTAATTGTTGGTTTAGGAAAAATTGAATTTTTTCAAAACTTTCACGAAATTTCAGGCCGAGTTCATAAAAAAGTATGTTCCGGAAGACGCCAAACTTCACCTCATTGGTCATTCCATTGGCAGCTGGCTCGTTGTAAATTTAATGCGTGACGAGGAAATCGCCAAACGAGTGGAAAAATGCTACTTGCTTTTTCCGACTGTTGAGTACATGAAAGACTCGCCAAGTGGGAAATTCCTTGAGAAAGTTGTAAGCTCTTTTTATATTTTGTTTATGAAAATATAAACAATATTTAATACTTACACATTCATTCATAGAAGAGATGTAGGCAGAACGAATTTTTGGGCAGGGTTTATTAGAAGAACATTTTTTTTTTTAATCTTCAATGAGCACAATTTTTTAATTTTTTAGAATCTGTGAATTTGCAAGTTAAGTAACTTTTAGAATTGAGTGATACTTTTTTTTCATGTTCGTAATTGTTTATTTATATATTTTCATCGTGAAATTTATTAGAATGATTTTTCAATTTTTAACGCCAGAAATATGAATTTCCTTCGACTTTCAGAACGTATGCAGAAATTTTTTAACAGTTTTGTTATAATCTTGTAAATTTGAAGGCATGGAAAATTTTATTTCTACCATTCATAAACTTTGAAACATTTTTAAGTTAATTCTTTATTTCTCAAAGGTTATAACAGTTCAGTATTTTACTATGGGGATTTTCTGTAACGAATATGAATGTAAATATAAATATGCATTTCAAAATACATGTAAAAATGTATATAAGAAAAATGATTAATATATGAATAATACTAATATAACATATAATATATTAATCATATATGATAATATGTAATATGTATTAATGAAACTATTTTTATAATATTTGAATTACTTTTATCATTTATTTACCTTAATTATTCAATTTTTTCAATTTAAAATATTTATCAATTTTTATTATTTTTTTATTATTTTTTATTTCAATAATTATTATTATATTACTTAAATTATTCATTTCAATAATAATTTCATTAATGAATAATATATGAAAAATATATAATATATAAAAAAACATATGAATAATACTCAACCTCCAAAAAATCTTGCATATTCTATGCTAGACATCAAATCTCATAAAAATTTGTTCGACTTGAAAGAACAGTTAGAATACAAAGTAATCATAAGTAAATGTTGGAAAAATGAAAAATTTCTTTCTTCCGAAAAAAAATCCTAGATTTTTATACTTAATAAATATGAATATTCGCAAATGCTTGAAATTACATATTTTTTCAATCTCATGTTCTAATGGATATCTTTAAAATTTATAAAATTTATAAACTTTTAGAACTTTCCATATTTTCAGAATCTTCGAAGAATCCTGTTAAAATCTTACAATATAAATAAAAATGTAATATAGTTTTTTGAATTTTTATCATTGAATTACCTAATAGATAAACAAAATTTTTATTAATCATTTATGTGTTTTTATTATTTTATTATCTTTTTTTTCATCTTGGTAATTTTGTATTTACATCTTTTCATCATGAAATTTATTAGAATGATTTTTAAGTTTTCAAATTCAGAATTATGAATTTCCTTCGACTTTCAGAATGTATGTAGAAATTTTTTCAAGAGTTTTGTTCTAATTTTGTAAATTTGAAGTTATGTAAAATTTCATTTCTACCATTCATGAATTCTAAAACATTTTCAAGTTGATTCTTTTTTTCTGAAAGGTTATAACATCTCAGTATTTTACTATGGGAATTTTCTCTGTACCAAGTTATAAAAATGTTTCAATTGTTTGTGTTGTAAATAAATATATTGTAACGAATATGAATGTAAATATAAATATCCATTTAAAAATAAATAAATAGAAGAAAAATTATTAATATATGAATAATGTAAAAGTTTCTACATTAAAGTATATAATATGAAAACAATTTGTTTCTATTCCAGTATAATTTAGATAGAAATATGAATACATGAATATGTTCATTGAAATATAAATTCCAAGATTCTATGAAAACTGAAAAATTGTGCTCTTTAGACCAGATTTTCGAAGATTATAAATCTTCTCAATCCTAACAAAAATTTAATAAATATTGGAAGCAACTATACGATTTTATAATAATCCAAGTTGTAATAAAATTCAATACTTATTTTAACTTTTTAAATATAAATTTATCTTTTTTCTAATCTAGTATAATTCAACATTTTTCACATTTTACACTCGAAGATTTTGAAGTTCTAAGTTTCTATATCCAGTTTATCAGAGGTAATGAAAATTAGAAAAATAATTTTTTTCCTAATTAGCATTGTCCAGTACTTTTTTAATTTTACCAATAAATGTTTCGTTTGTTTCAAACTTAAACTCTTATGTTCGACAAAAAATTTTCACTTGTCGAAAATTGCTAGTACAAAGCTACTAATTTTTAAAAATTACATGAAACCCACAAGGATAAAATAAACAGTCCTTGAAACTTTTGTGTACATATTTTTGATTATTTTGACTTGTTTTTTTCAAATATTCGTTAGTTTAAAAATACATAGAATAACTATTAAAAAGTTCTCTAAGCATTTGTAGGTTCAATCATTATTATTTAAAAAATTTTGAATTTTCAAATTTGAAATTATCACGTAATTTAACTTCTAAAAAGTTTTATTTTTTAACAAAGCAGTTATTACTGATTAGAAACTTAACAGGAATATTGATTAAAATTGAATCATTTTGCGAATTTTCAGGTTTTTCCTCTCTCGTGGCTGCTAGTTTTCTTATCCTGGATTTTCAGCTTCTTTCCAGTGTTTCTGCAGTTCCTCTGTATCCAAATATTCGGATTATTTTACGGAATACCAAAGACCTCGATAAAAGCAGTTTTGAGCATGATCAACCCGGAGTCTTTAAAAAGGATTTTCTTTCTGGCAAGGCACGAATTATTGATCGTCAAAGAAGCGGATCACGACGTCATTTCTGAGCACGAGAGAAAGTTTTTCATGTATTATAGCGAAAGAGATGGTTGGACGCCAATGAGTTATTACGCGAACATGAAAAATCGACATCCAAACGCACAAATCGAACTATGCAAATACAAGATTCAACATACTTTTGTTCTGAAGGAGTCGAAAAAAATGGGGGAAATTGTAGGGGAAGCTATTAATAGACATTCATGAGTTCCTTTACAGTTGTCCGAAAGCAAGTGTAGTTTATTTTGAAAATTAGGTTTTATAGTCAGATTTGGTTCAACGCAATGTGGAATACGCGTAAATTGTTTACTTTAAATACTCTCTACTATATTTTATTAATTTCACGGAGCATGTTTTGGTGATGTGCAAGATAGAAGTTGGGAGTTTTTTCCATAGCTTTTAAGGTATTCTATCAGAAATTCGTGATAATTCTAAAACTATGGGAAAAACTCTTAACTTCTGCCTTGCAGATCAATAAGTTGCAAATTGCAGCTATTAGAGAAAAAGCTAAAAATTTTTCTCGGTGTTTACACTACTAAAACTTCAATTGATTACAGTGGTGTTCGAAGATGTATTTAATTTTTAAGAAGGTGGGAAGGACTTGAAAAAAAAATGAGTTAATAAACGTTTTTAATACAGTTTGATGGATTCAATAGTTTATTTGTTAGTTTTAAAACTATTGGTAGTGGCAGTCTTTTTAATGTTGGAACATACAAGTTTGAAACAGTTACGATTTAACTTCATTAATAGGTAAGTTTATTTAATATTTGAATTATATCCCTTTACAAAAATAAGATTTATCCAAACAATTTATAATAACGACGTACGTTTATGTAAACTAACAAAACAAGTATTATATAATATATATGTTAAATAACAACAACAAAAAAATACCGAAAATGTCGGGAAATCCCGAAAAACCGAGGAATCCCGAAAAATCTAGACAGTCTTTGAAAAGTTCGGAAAAGTTGAGTAATCACGAGAATTTCAACAATCCCGAAAATTTCGAGAAACCCCGAAAAATCTAAGGAATCTTTGAACAGTTCGAAAAGTTTGAGTAATCACGAGAATTCCAAGAATCCTGAAAATTTCAAGAATATTAAGAAGTTTGGGAATTTAGAGAATGCATGAGTCTGAAAAATCTAGTTAATATTTGAAAAGTTCAGAAAATTTGAGTAATCGCGAGAATTTCAAGAATCCCGAAAGTTACGAGAATATTGAGAAGTTTGGAAATCTAGAGAATCCGTGAATGCCAAAAAAATGAGTGATTTCGAAAAAACTGGAAAAAACTGAGAAATCCCGAAAAATCTAGGGAGTCTTTGAACATTTCGAAAAATTTGAGTAATCACGAGAATTTCAAAAATCCCGAAAATTTCGGGAATCTGAAGTTTAGAAATCTAGAGAATCCAGGAATTTCGAAAATGTTGAGAAATCCTGAAAAAATTTCGAGAATCTTGAGAAGTTTGGAAATCTAGAGAATCTAGGAATTCCGAAAAATGCAGTAATTCTGATAACTCCTCAATAGGGTGGTCCTTAGTAACATTGATTTTCTATACCGATAGACTATGCGATTGACCACCCCCCTTATGGTTCGAAATTCTTGCACGAAGTTTGTTTTTTTTTTTGAAAAACAAGTATTCAAGCGTAACTTTTTCAAAAAATATTGCAGAGTTATGCTTGAAAATTAAAATCTACAATTTCTTTTTTGAATTTAAACTACCTCAATAAAGTTCTATTTTAGTCTGAAAATAACACTCAAATATATGCGTGGATCAAACTTGTAATTCTTGATGCAGACACTTGAGGATTTTTTTTATGTTTTGGGCATCTCTAGCGATTACAACAACATAAAAAAATCGAAAATCTATTGAAATTTGAAAATGTTACGATTTTTTTCGGAAATATGGGTTTTTTCATGAAAATGGCTATTTTCACTTAACTTTACCGCTCTTAAGGCACGGATTAATTTTCTTCGATTTAGCTCAAATTTTGGCTTTCTTACTTTTTCTATATTTGGAAACTTGAAGGGGGGTGTGTCGATTGAAATTCCAAAATGTCAAAATAAGGACTACCCTACTCCTCAACTATAGAAATGTTAGGATTGTATAGTACTTAAGGGGGTCGTCTACCTTCGAGCGATAAATTTCAGGCGTATTTTTGACAATGGATTACGAAAACACTACATATGATATTGACACACAGTTTTTTTATATTATTAGTACATCATTGAAATTAAAAAAAAAAACTTTTTTTTTTCGTTATCTTGGCCTTTATGCGTCCTTAAATCGACCTCTGCCATAGTAGACTTTGTGGCACGATTTCTCAGCTTCAGAACCTTGAAACATGAAAACAATCATATTTTTCTATTTTTTACTAATATGAAAAATTTTTTTTCCATTTTTTCCAGCTTTTTTCAGCTAGAAATACAGGGTATAAAATAAAACTTTTTTTTTTAAATTCGCTGCAATTTGGTTAAATCTTAAAATCTTTTAAAAAGCTTGTGTCTAATCGTAGTCGGATTAGTCAAAAGTAAAAAAATATTATAGTTTTCATGTTTCAAGGTTCAGAAGCTGAGAAATCGTGCCAAAAAGTCTACTATTTCACGCCGGCAGAGGTCGATTCAAGGACGCGTAAAAGCCAAGATAGCGAAAAAAAAGGATTTTTTTGTTTTTAAATTTTAATAATGTACTAATTAAATTTTAAAAAATTTGTGTCAATATCATGTACAGTTTTTTCGTAATCCATCGTCAAAAATACGCTCAAAATTCAGGCGCGAAGGTAGACGACCCCCTTAAATATCTATTAGTACAAAAAGTCGAGAATCGATAAATGCTGAATAATTCAATATTTTGGAACCTCGGAGTAATACAGGGTGTACCAAAATCTACGTGCCAAAAAGAAATCCAATATTCCTTTTTGAATTTCAAGTCCAAAAGTTCTTTGCCACTTTTTACAAAACTCAAAATCAAAAAAGTTATTCAAGTTTGAAATTTAAACAATAAATGCACTTTTTCGAGGAGTGGGGATAAAAACCACGATATTTTTCTGAGTAAAAAAGTTCTTTGCCACTTTTCAAAAAACTCAAAATCAAAAATATTCGAGTTTGAAATCTGAGAAATCTGATTGGTCGAAACTTCTAACTCGAATATCTTTTTAGATTTTGAGTTTTTTAAAAAGTGGCAGAGGACTTTTTTACTCACGCCATCCGTTCCGACATTTTTCTTCTCCTTACACAACAGAAAAATGTGAAGAAAATTCGGGTAAAGTGTGGTTCGTGGTTTTTATCCCCACTCCTCGAAAAAGTGCATTTATTGTTTAAATTTCAAACTTGAATAACTTTTTTGATTTTGAGTTTTGTAAAAAGTGGATTTTGGTGCACCCTGTATAATTTACTCTGAAAACTAAAATTTATGTACACTAGTGTCGTTGAAAGTGTGTAGTGCTTAAAATTTAGATATTCATAAGGGCAAGATTAATCTTTGTTGCATAGAAAATCAAAAAGATTATAGTGTTTCAAGATGATCTTTATAGTTTTCATTAAGTAAACCTTCAACACAAGGTCTTATTCTTGACTTTCTAGTGAAATGTATAATTGTCTGGAATATATTTCTACAAGGAAATCGGAAGTGGGAGTCATATAAATGTCGATTTATTCTACATATCTAATATTCACGATGTAATCGAAATTTCAAATCACATAAAAAAATTTGATTCCTCTTCTATAGAATACAAGATGATAATGATTCAGAGATTTATTCGAAATATTTGTGAAATTAATAACTTGACGAAAATAAAATGTAACAATCTTGTAGATCTTAATTTTTTTGAACGAAAAAACTTTAGGACTAAATGAGGATCAGGATTTATCAAAATTTACAGATTTTTGGCGAGAGAACTACCGAAAAATTTACAAATCACAAGAATTTGACACGCGACAAAATTTCAGGAATGCTAAAAAATTCGGGAAACTCGAAAAGTCTGGAAAATCCCGCATTTCGGATCGCTTCTGCGCTAACACTGTCTTGATGCAACTGCATGCGTTTAAACACGTGCTAGCTATTAGTCTATTCCACGTCGGCTGATTTAACCGAGCGTCAAGATTGCCCACGATAAAAATTCAGAGTAATTTCAGTTTTAAAATTCGTATCAAGTTTTCTCTAAAGGCTCAAAATCAGTGATTTAGAGTCTCAGAGAATATACAAAGTTATAAAATAAGGGTCTCCGAAAGTATACACATTTTTTAAGAGTCTTCAAAAGTCTTCTTTTTTTATTTTAGCTTTTACGCCCAACCGCTCAGACTAATGAATTTGTTTGCTTTGATGTAGAATTTTTGCATATTTTCTGAAAAAAAAAAACATTAAAAAACAAATTTTTACAGATTCCTGGTCAACAACGTTTACTTCAATGAAATCTTGATACAGTAAAGGGAATATAATATTTGTCTAGAATTCCCTAATAATTTTCATTAAGGGCGAGCGGGAGAAATAGAAACATATACTATAACATGTGAAAATTCACTCGACTTCGAGCCATACTTTCGCCCAAAATAAAGCGAATTGACCCAAAAGTCGCA
>JAPYZL010086789.1:0-14821 GCA_030522825.1 Platygaster orseoliae
GTCAGCTTTTACAAAAATGAAAAATCAGGAAACAAACACCCAATCAAAGAAAAATGATTGACAAAGTGAAGTTTTTTTATACTTGTATTGTAAAATAATTGAAAAAAAAAACAAATTATTATTATAAACAATAAAGAACAAGGTCAAGTTGTTAAATTCAAGTTGTAACATGAACAAATAAAAATTTTGACATAAACACTGCCCATAAGTGAACTGATTCTATACACAATTACCTGCTGTCAAAGTGCGCACAGTAACAACGCGCGGGGCAGGTTAAGAAAATTCGTTATTTCTCCACTCCAAAATTTTGCATGCATATTGATAAACATTTTTAAAAAATTTATCAACAAAAAAATCGAATAAAAAATAGTTCCAAGTTTGAAAAAAATGAATTTGTTTATAAGAATGCACTATATTGTTGTTAAAAAAAAACAACGGTAGGTGTGCTTTAGTTTTTTAGAAAGCTTGTACGCCTAGGCATAATTAAGGTGCAAAGGTAACATTTTATCCATAAAACTATTTTAACAGTTTGCCATAAAAAAAAAGTTTTTTTACAGACTACGAAACTTCAAAAAATTATATTTCGAAATTTTCAAATATCGCATTGAAAAAAAAAATACGTGTCGGTTTTTTTCGATCTGAAAACACGAAAAAAAATTTTGACTGTAAATCTTTCATGAAATGACCTATATATGTATACTAAATTCTGTTTTCAAATAAAATAAAACTCTGTAAAATAGAATTTCCTTACAAGAATAACAGACTGCAAAATTTAGTTTTGTAATTTATCAAAAACACATCAATTCATGAGGAAATAAAGCAAGAAAAAAAAATTGAATCAACTTGCATATTCAAATTTCTTATTAAAAATTACTTAATAAAAATAGAATCTTGAAATTTTTATAACCCTGCACATGGTTTTCTTTAAAAAAATTAAAAATAGACTTGCAAGAAATTCGTATGTTATTTGAAGAACTGAAAAAAGCTTCCACGTTATTAAATCCTTTGAATACAAAATCAAAATTCTCATTAAGGAAGTTGATATCAAAGAGTGTGTTTGAAAAGTTTCTTTATTCAAAAGATTTCCACAATAATTTACATTTGAGAAAAAATGTTATGTAGCTACCTAACAAGCAAAAAAATATACTAACCCAATTTGCATTTTAGTATGCAGTGCACAAGAATTTAGAATGATAATTCTAAAAAAATTTAAAGAAACATTAAATTCGTTATTTTAAATAAATATACCTTTCTTAATGCTGGAAACACATTAAAAATATCCATTTTACATAATTAAAAAAAAACTTTGCATTTGTTCCAGGACTTCATCGATATCATCTTATCGAAGACTCAGCGAAAAACACCAACAGTCGTGCACAAGGGCTACAAAATCACCCGTATTCGCGCATTCTATACAAGAAAAGTGAAATTCACGCAGCAGAGCTTTCACGACAGATTGTCCCAAATAATCCAGGAATTTCCGAAACTGGACGATGTTCATCCATTTTATGCCGATTTGATGAATGTTCTTTACGACAAAGATCATTACAAATTGGCTCTTGGGCAAATCAACACCGCTCGACATCTCATCGATAAGTACGTTAAAAAAAAAAACAATTTTTGATTCTACGTTTTATCTATTATGAATATTAATAAAAAATCTTTCAATGCCAAGTGCAGTACTTGACTATAATTTAAATTATAAATAAATAAAAAATTTATTTTCAGTGTTGCCAAAGATTACGTGAGACTCTTGAAATATGGAGACTCTTTGTACCGATGCAAGCAGTTGAAAAAAGCAGCTTTGGGTCGTATGGCGACGATCATGAAAAGACAAGCTACCAATTTGACATATTTGGAGCAAGTGCGACAACATTTGGCGAGATTGCCCAGCATCGATCCCTACACCCGAACCGTCATCATTTGCGGTTTCCCAAATGTCGGCAAAAGCAGTTTCATCAACAAGGTAGAAACACTGGAAATATTATTATTCTGACTTTCAAAAATATTGGAGTATCTTAATAAGTGATGTTCCAGATCACTAGAGCCGACGTGGAAGTTCAACCTTACGCTTTCACAACGAAATCTTTGTACGTCGGTCACACCGACTACAAGTATCTTCGATGGCAATTCATCGATACTCCAGGAATCTTGGATCACTCGTTAGAACAACGTAATGTCATTGAGATGCAAGCCGTCACGGCATTAGCCCATCTTCGTGCTGCCATTTTGTACTTCTGCGACATTTCTGAACAATGCGGCCACTCCCTTGAAGAACAGGTTCATAATTCTGATAATTCAATTTTTTTTCTTGAAAAATGTTTGAAAACTAATTTCTAAATACAATATTTTACAGGTGAAATTGTTCGAATCGATCAAACCACTTTTCACGAATAAACCATTGGTCGTCGTGATGAACAAAGTCGATGTTTTGCGTTTGGATGATTTGGCTCCCGAGAAGCGTCAAATTTTGAAAGACCTGGAAGATGACAAGTCAATTCCAATCATTGAAATGAGCACGATCACTGATTTCGGGGTCATGGAGGTCAAGGAAAAAGCTTGCGACGAATTGCTGTCGTACAGAGTCGACCAGAAAATAAAGAGCAAAAAGGTATGTTTTGAATGGAAACAAAGGAAGACTAAAGAATTCATTTGTTTGAATTGTGGTCTTCAATTTAAGGTTGAAGGAATCCTGAGCCGTTTGGAATTGACGCAACCAAAACCAAGGGACAACAAGGAAAGGCCGCCGTGTATTCCAGAATCGGTGTTGAAAAAGAAGCAGGCCAAGTTGGCTGGAATGGAAATGGAAAAGAAGAAATTGGAACGTGATATCGCGGAAGAAGAAGGCGAAGATTACGTTTTTGATTCGAGGAAACATTGGGACGTTCCGGAAGAAGAAAAGTACGATGTTATACCGGAGATTTGGGAAGGTCACAACGTCATGGATTATATCGATCATGATATTTTTGATGTAATTATCCTAAATTTTTATTTTTATATAGATTAGTTATTTTACATATTTTTTTTTTTTTTGACGTTTGGTATTTTAGAAACTGAACGCTCTGGAAAAAGAGGAGGAATCGAGAGGCCAAACTGGGTTCTATAATTACAAACCTCCGGAACTCACACAGACGATGAAAGACATCAGTGAACTTGCAACGAAAATTCGGGAGGCTAAATTCTTGCTCAAGGACGAAGCCAGGGTCACCAAACAGTCGACGAAACCTGTTGTACCGAGAACGTCCAGGGCAAAGACTCGGGATCGATCGGTGGCAAGACTCAAAGATCAAATGGAAAATCTTGGAGTCGACATGAGCGACACCGCGGACGTAAGGCTTATTTTGTTTGTTCGTTTAAATTCATTGCTTTCAAAAACAAGTACTGTGAAACTGCATTCCTGTTTTTTTGGGAGCAACGACACTTATTAAAGACTGGAAATTTTTTTTTTTTTTTTTTTTTTTTTTTTTGTTGAATCTAGGCTCACTTTACGAAGACCAAAAAGCGTACGAGATCGTTATCGGAAAGTGGAAACAACAAGAAAATAAGATTGGCATCGACGTCGCGAACTCGAAGTGTCTCCAGACCTGCTCGAGATGAGATGGGGGTAAAGAATGAAGAAGTAAGATTCCTTGATCTTGTTATTTTGGGAATGTTTTATAACTCGATGATGCATTCCAAGTTCAAAGAGATAATGTGTTCTGGGAACAGAGAAATAATGTTTCGTGTTTTTCCAGATGAAGCTGAAGTTGAAGAACATCGCCCACAAGGCGATCAAGAAGAAGGTGCAGAGGAATGGACTTAAGGGCGAGGCAGATCGTTTTATAGGGACGAAAATGCCCAAACATTTGTTCTCTGGGAAACGGAAGGCTGGAAAAACGGATCGACGATAAAATTGCGCATTTTTTGGGCTTTCCATTTTTATGGCTTTCACAGTTCGTTACACATATGTATTTTGATTGTGCGAAAATGTTGAAATTAATAAACTGTTTCAAAAGCAAAACTTATTATGAGATAATTATTTGCAGACTCGTCAGACGACATTCGGAAGAAAAAATAATTTTTTTTTTTTAATAAAATGTATAAAATCTGTAATACATTGAATTTTTTAATATGAAATAATTAACATATTGTTTTTCGACCTTTGATTTGTCAGGATAAATTTACAATATTCTGTATGCGAATCTCAACATATCAAAAAAAAATGTAATTAAAAATTGTCCGATGATTCGATGATATCTTAATGCTGATTATGGTACAAAATCGCAATAAATTCATTGCGAAACTCGTTTGTTTAAGTATAATAGGCTTACAATTGAGGGGTAATAAGAACGTGACAGACAATAATCCTGGCGATTACTTTTCCACGCGGAAATTTTCTCGCGCGTCAAATTATTATTCTTCCTTGTTCCAGAGAAAAGTGCAATGAAAAATGGGGTAATCGGGATTTTCCTTTATTATTTGGATAGATGATTGAGCAAACATATCTTGACTGAGGATTTGTCTGATAATTTTTGGAATTATTTAAAGAACGACTCAAAAAAAGTTTATAATAGTGTTTCTGCAAATAGTGATTAAAAGATAATTAGTTTATTAATTTGTTTATGTAATATGACAATGATGAAACAAAAAAAGCCCAAAAAATCCAACATATTTTTACAGAAAAGAGGGAAATTGCATTAAATCCTCGTGATTTTGATTTTTATAAGAAAAAATTTTATTACTTGCGGAAAATGTTATTTAATTTTTGTTTTGAAAAAATGAATTAAAGTACATTTTTATATAAAAAAAACTTGATTCCCGGTAATTTCCCGAATCCAAGTTCCCGAAATGTCATTATTCTGAATGTATTATTTCCCTAAAGTACTTTTCCCCGAACGACAATTTTCCCGAAAGTATTAATTTCCGAATTTCGGTTGGAATTTCACTTTGCACAGAGAAAAAAAGATTCAGTTGCTGTAACTGTATTTTTTCAGGTAGAAGACGAGAAAGTTGACTTTACGGGGATTTTCGTTTGCCTCAACTGAAAAATTCGGTTAGCGCTATAGCTGCTACTGAAAAATTCAACTATGCTAACTGTAAAAAAAGTTAGAAATGGCGCAACTGAATTTTTCAGTTATGACGGTATCATAAATGAAAAATTCAGTTTTGGGAACCGAAAATTCCCGTTGTCACAAGTAAAATTTAAAATAGCCTCAACAGAAACTTCATTTACGGAGCAGCGCCAACTTTTTTTTCAGTTGATGCGACTGAAAATTCGATCAGTACGACTAAAAATTCAATCAGCACAACTGAAATTTTTGATTATGCCTATTCCAACTGAAATTTAGTTGGAGCAAATGAAACTGAAAATTTTTTTTCTCAGTGTGATTTCAATTGTATACATTTATGAATAATGAATTTCATAAGAAGAGTCTTCAATAAAAAGAGTCATGGTATAAGTTATAAAAAACTTATAAAAATATATAATCTTCCATAAGATTAGAAAATTTTTTATAAAAATCTGAAGTTTTTAAAAATCTACAGGGTTCAAATATTTTTTTTATAACAAATTAACAATTTTTTATGAAACTGTCTGTCTTTTTTTATGAGAATTTTATACGAAACGGAATTCTTATAGCAAATTTCTGATTCTTATATGTGAAAATTCTGCCTTTTTTGATAAGAATCAAAATCTCTAATATTCTGATAATTTTTAATTAATTAATGCTACAAGTTGCGTTTTAAAAACTTGGGATTCAAAAACTTGAAAATTATTGCTACCATAATTTATTTTGCTATTACTATTTTTTAACGAATTTCTTGTACAATAGAATTTTCCATGAATTCGTAGTCAACAAATAGAAAACTTGAAAAGATTGAAATTTTCAGATCAATGCATTATTATTATAAATATTTTTTGTTTAACGAATTGAAAATTCACACAAGTCAGATAACTCAGAAAATTTATTTTAGAGGAACGTTGATCAGTCATTTTGTGATTAAAAACGTCATTTATTTAATAGAACATATCCCCTATAAAATGCGCTTGGTGCTTTGAAATAAACGAATTTTTTTTCACGATTCATCAGCTTTTCGAAAATTATAATTTATATACTACGAAGGTTCGATATTGCAATATACGATATTAGTGCATATGTAAAATGGTAGAAAAAATATTAATGAGATATTTGCTTATTTAAATTTGCAAACTTAACAACAGTCTTCAGTTTATTTATATTATGCATATTTTCTTAAGTACCCACTTCGACGTTACTATTGCCTTTGCAAAAAACTTAATTATGTCTTTTAATATCAACGTTTTTAAAACTATAAATGAAAATTTTCTTCACGTTATCCGATTATTCGACCACTGCTCATGCCGCAAAGAACAAAATTCAGGATTAAACTCATTACGAGAAGACTCTTCGAGTAATGTCCAATTACGAGTTACGAAACAACTTTCGCTTTCATTTGTACGCAAAACGTGTGCTAATGAATTTCGAGATTACAATGTAGCCTTTGCAATTTCTTTCATGAATTTCTAGTTATGTAAAAACATGGCAGATTTTCAAAATTTCTGAAATAATCTGCCATAAGCATAAATATATTTTTCGTATACAAAAATTACGGTTAGTACCGAAATTTCCTGCATTGTTTCTGATTGTTCTGAACCCCGAGAGGGATAGGGGGGGTGAATGAAATTCAAAATTCAACGGAAACAAAAATGGCGGCTTGTGTCGAATCAATCACTTGTTGCGCCTTTTCTGATTGTTTCAGCGGGGTAGAAAGAGTTGGCTGCGGAGGGGCTGGAAGGGGTGGTAGAGGTAAACCCGAGTCAACCCGAGTTTAGCCGATCGAGCGGCGGGGTAGAAAGAGTTCGTCGGCGGCGGTTGTCGGAAGGGGTGAGAGGGGTAAGCCCGAGTCTCCCCGCTTCCACGAATTGGCCCGAGTCCAGTCGAGCCAAGTCGAGCTTAACCGATTGAGCGACGCGCGTTCATTGCTGTTCATTGCAGTCTGCTTCGTAACTCGTGTCTTGTGCTGTCAGTCCAGTTCCCGCATTCAGTTTGAACAGTTTTGAACAAGTGCATGCCACCGCGGTGAAATTTTTCGCGCAAGACTTCGCAAACTTCGGAAAACTCCAAAGATGGTCGAAAATGGAACCACCGCAGTGCCGGAAAACCACGAGGAGGTCCAGATCCAGAGACCAAGTAAGTTTTCCGGACCACGTGTTTTACGATTTATTTTTAACCCGGGATTAGACCGAATGTATATAAAACGTTTTTTAAGAATAGCTGAAATTCATGAGTTGAAAAAAAATTTTAGTTATTACAACAGGTTTTTGTTTCCCAAAGGAAAGAAAATCAATTTGAAACTCGTAAATGTATAAGCTTTTATCAGTTCATGTTGGTTCATGTTCCGGAAGCTTTAAGTCGAATCAAATAATGGATTTCTAATAATCACGTCGAGCCCAAGAAAAAAATAAAGTGATTTATTTTCGATGTTGAAAGCGAGTCATTACTGATAAAGATAATGATTGGGAATTCCAGCAAAAAACTTTTACTTGGATCAAATTAATATTGTTAGATTTTTTTTTTACGTTTACCTAACGCGACGAAGAAAAAGTATTTTAAAACTAACTTGAAATTTTCGTTTCAAATTCGAACTTTTGTTAATTTTTTTTTTCTTCAGGAAATTAATTATTTTAGGTGAACATTCAAAAATTTTCATTTTTCAACCTTGATAATGAAATCTTTTTTTGAAAGTTGAAAATTCAACATTTTAAAAACTTGGAATTTTTGTTTGAAATTCGAGATTGTAGTTCATATTATTTTTCAGTTTCTAAATCTCCTTTTTTGCAGGAAATTAATTATTTGAATTAACAAAAAAGTTAATTTATAAATTTATAATTTTAGGTGCATATTAAAAAATTATCATTTATCAACCTTGATAATGAAATCTTTTTTTGATAGTTGAAAATTCAACATTTTAAAAACGAACTTGGAATTTTCGTTTGAAATTCAAAATTGTAGTTAATTTTATTTTTTAGTTTCTAAATGTCCTTTTTTTCAGTAAATTAATTATTTTAATTAACGAAAAAATTAATTTATAAATTTTAATATTTTAGGTGCAAATTCGAACATTTTCACTTATCAACCTTGACAATGAAATCTTTTTTTGAAAGTTGAAAATTCAACATTTTAAAAACGAACTTAAAATTTTCATTTGAAATTCAAAATTAAAGTTGATGTTTTTGGTGTTATATGTTCTATATATTTTTTTTTTATTCAGGAAACGAATTTTTTAAACAAAGAAAAAGTTCTGATGTTAATAATTTATACATGCAAATATTTTAAATGCAAATTCCAAAATTTTCATTTATCAATCTTGATTTTGAAATCTTTAGTTGAAAGTTAAAAATTAAACATTTTAAAAACGAACTTGGAATTTTCGTTTGAAATTCAAAATCGTAGTTCATTTTATTTTTTAGTTTCTAAATATCCATTTTTTTCAAGAAATAAATTATTTGAATTAATGAAAAAGTTAATTTATAAATTTTAATATTTTAGGTGCGTATTCAAAAATTTTGAGTTATCAACCTTGATAATAAAATCTTTTTTTGAAAGTTAAAAATTAAACATTTTAAAAACGATCTTAAAATTTTCGTCTGAAATTCAAAATTAAAGTTGATATTTTTGGTGTTCTGTTATTAAATGTTCTATATATAATTTTTTTCAGGAAACGAATTTTTTTAAACAAGGAAAAAGTTCTGATGTTAATAATTTATACCTATAAATATTTTAAATGCAAATTCAAAAATTTTTACTTATAAACCTTGATTTTAAAATCTTTATTTGAAAATTGAAAACCAAACATTTTAAAATCTGAAAACCAACTTTGAACTTTAGTTTGAAATTCAAAACTATAGTTCATTTTTTAAATATTCCATTTTTTTTTACAGGAAACGAATTTTTCGTAACAAATAAAAAGTTCCAATGTTTAAAAAAACCTTCAAATATTTTAAATGCACATTCCAAAATTTTCATTTACCAACCTTGATTTTAAAATCTTTATTTGAAAGTTGAAAACCAAAAATTTTGATAAATGCACATTCCAAAATTTTCATTTACCAACCTTGATTTTAAAATCTTTATTTGAAAGTTGAAAACCAAAAATTTTGAAATCCAAAAACCAACTTTAAACTTTAGTTTGAAATTCAAAACTATAGTTGATTTTTTATTGTTCAGTTTTTAAATGTTCTATATTTTTTTTTTTCAGGAAACGAATTTTTCGAAATACATAAAAAGTTCCAATGTTAAAAAAACCTTTAAATATTTTAAATGCACATTCCAAAATTTTCGTTTATCAACCTCGATCACAAAATCTTTTCAATTTTTCCTTCATTACATGAATTTAGATTTTTCATAAGAATTTCCTGAATTTGATATCCCAAGTTCTAATTGTTCAAAAATTATTCAATGTTGAGGAAAAAAAATTCTAGAAAAGCGGTAAATCTTGAAATCTGAGAACATGATTTGAATTCTATGACAAGTAGGAAGAAATAAAATTAAAAATAGCACAATATTGAGATAAATCGAGCATATGAATCGTTCAATGTATCAGAAACTAATTATCCGTGAGGTGATACTCGTGTTATGCAATCAAGCATATTGACATGCCAACCATTGAAACCAGACGAACTTGCGCCCAAGAATGTTTGCTTCCTGTATGATATAAAAAGTGCCGACCAAGAATTGAATCATAATATCATGGTTAATGACTTTGATGGAGAGCTTATTCTTTTCGTTATCACTTTTAAGAAAAAATTATCAAAATTTATGGTAACACATTATTAAAATTTATGGAAACACATTTTTTTCTACTTTTTTCTCTAATTTTTTCTGTTTTCGTTTACTATTAATCGTTTGAGATTTCATCATTTTTAATGATTGAAATGATTAAGTCTTAATATCATAGTTCAACGAAAATTCAAAGCCGGTGTTTGGTTTTTAAAATATTCAATTTTTGACTTTCAAAGTTCTGACAATCAGAAAAAAAAATTCCTGAATGAAAAAAAAATATCTAGCATTTAAAGACTGAACTATAAAAAAGAGAATAATCATTCAATTCAACAGGAAAATTTTATAACCAGGATTTTCAAAGATAAGAAATTTTTCTTATTTAAAAATCTGCTAAAAAAAGAAATTTGTGAACGTTTCAGTAAAAACAAAACTTGGCCTATCTTGATTTCTTGTCTTTATTCGTCTATCATAATCAAGTTACGTGGAATTGACCGATTCGTTTGCTTAACATTCACATTCTCGAAGCTTATCAATTATTCAAAAATCTATTGTATCCCAAGATTCAACAGTCTTGGAGCAAATTTCATGACTGTATAATATTTTTTTATGTACATTTTCAAGATCATCTGTAACTTTTCTATTTTTAGGAATTACAAAATAATCATTTGTTAGTTCATAATATAAATTAAACGAAAAATTTGGGAAAAACTTGAACATATTTCTTGATTGTATTCCATAGAAAAATCGCTTAGACTTTTCATTTATACTTTTGGGAAAAAAAATCCATTGAAAACAAGTTTCACAATTAATATATCGTTTGCTGGAGTCATTGAATGATTTTCAAAGCTGTTCGATGATAAAATTCCGATTCAACAAAATGTACAAAAAGCCATTATGAGCTCCAGGAATTCTTTTGTGCGACTGCTAACTTGAATGGAGTTGAACAATGAAAATGAATTAAGCGTATATCGATAGAAAATTTGTTCACAGTCGTTTCATTTAAGTTCTATTACTGTCGCTTTAGGAATTTCTCCCTAAATTAGTTATATTTTAATTGAAAAAACCATTTAAAATTTTCTATTCCAAAGTCTAATATGTAATATTTTTTGAGAGATTATTTTTGGTATAATTCATGTAAACTTGTAATTTTAGTAATTTTTTACCTTGGAAATATTCAACGTTTCGGAGAAATTCAAATGGAAAGTATAAAAATATGCGTTCCTGTGAACATGGCAATTAATACACCTGAAAATCGAGTTCATTTTCTACCACAACGACGTGAAGAATGACGCTTGATATCAATTTGTTCCCCTTGAAAAGACTTGCTTGGAAATTTGCATTTTTATGTAGTGTACATACTTTTTTTTCGAATATGTGCCATAGAAATAAATACAACAAACTATTTCGATTCTGACTTTCTGACCTTATTAAAATGTAGGTTACAAGTTTTAGAATCCACGAAAATTTTAAAAAGTTAAGAACAGGTTTTGGAACATTCCTAAACAACGAATTCCATTATTTTTGCGAATTTTAGGAGTCATTGGAAAATTATTATCATATATTCACACGTAAATTTTTGACTACTGAAATGAATTAGAAAACGTAAAAAAAAGGTAAAAAAAATTATCAGTTTTTTTTTAATCTAGATTATTAAATTTATTATTAAATTGAAAAATGGCAGTGAACAACAACTTATTCATACAAAAAAATTCGCTGGTTCCTGAAACAATGATTCTTATGTACACTAGATTAAAATTTTGAATATGGTCTCAATTTTCATTGTTTAACGTCCCCCCCCCCCCAAAAAAAAGAAAAACTTAAAGTACAAATAAACAAAATTGAACGGTAGCAAAAAAGACAATGAAAGCGTTTATTGAACCGTTCGATAAAATCGAGCTTTAAGATACAACTGAAATATCAAGTCGATAATTAATGCATATCGGAATGACGAAAAAAAGAGTTGAGCAAAAAATTTGCTGGTCAGAAAATTTCTATGATTTCAGAAACTTCAACATTAATTATTGCTGTTTTATGCGATTTCCAAGCAAGAGTAAACGAGTTTACAAAAAACATCCATGAATTTATAAAATCATTGAAATGCCAAGCATAAAAAATTTGCAATTCCAACTTGAAAAAAAAGGTCGTTTCTATACGGAGTGTTCATTATATTACCGTGGTATTTTATACTTTAGAACTATGTTCGAACACATTTTACGTGAAATATGTCTTCCCAAAAATTGTGAATTTTGAATTGTGTTCTATAGAATCCTGATGAAGGCAAAATAAATTGCCGAAAACTCGATAAATAAGCACCTTGCATACTTTTCAAAAATTTTTTTCTCAAGCTTATACCCCATTATCACACAAAATTAATGTTTTTTAATTTTAAGAAACTTCTTTTTTAAGTAAATAAATAAAGTAAAATGCGTTTTTCAAATGTCCGGCCAAAAAGCCGAAAACGATAGAATCGCGCCTAAATTCACACGAGCGAATGTGACTGAATGTGACGTCACGCGCCCACCAAAACAAAGTTCATAACCATACATTCACATGCATTTCTGCAGTGTATGTATACACGATAACACAGCATGTCAGGTGGGCGCGTGACGTCACAACCGACCGCGAGAACATCAGCCAATCAGAAACTTTTGGCCTCGCACAGATTTCGTTTGAATTTTTCCACATTTCAAACTTTGTTTTTATCGAATTTTTTCCAAAAAAAGATTGAAATTTCTTTATAATATGTTTTAATACGATGTATTCTTCACAAGTAAAAAAAAATTACACTTAAAAAAAAGTGCAAGGTTTTTATAATACTTGGATTTTTCATTTATTTGAATTATTGGTTCCATGGATCGTGAAGAATTGGACATATAGTGATTGTGTAAACTTTATCAAGTTTCGTAAAGTCAAATAATAGTATATTGTGCGACTAGTTGGAGAAGGAGAACATTCCACGAGCGTGGAGTTTGCCGCGCGAGCGTAGCGAGAGTGGTAAACACGCGAGTGTTTACCGCTCTTAGGACCGATACGCAGGGCCGCCATGTTGTATCGACACAGCTGATCACAGCGCGGGAGAAGAACTTTTATCTCAACAGTCAGGTACTTCATCATTTCTCTAACTCTCAGCATGGGTCCGAAATTACATATTCCTTGCGGGAGTTGAATAAATGTTTTTCCCCAACGATTCAAAAGTAATTTTTTGTTCATTTTGATAGCAGCGAGAACTTTTGTAACGCATGTAAAAATCATTAACTCGTCTATTGGAAATAACGCTTGAAAAAAATTGAGAAACATTTACCAAGTTTCGTAAAGTCAAATCATAGGTGTATTTCCTCGACATTTCAAAAGTAATTCTTTTATTAATTTATAATTTTTTATCAGCATGAGTCACGATAGTAAAAAATCCACATTTTGAATAGCACAGGAATAAAATGAATAAATCGAAATTTTTAGTATAAAAATTATTTTTTTTTGTGCAGACGTGACAATAATTATTATTCGGTTTAAAAATTTCGATCATTGACTCGATAAAATTGGAATTCCGGGAATTAGTACATAAAAAAAGTCCATTGATCACGTTTACACAACGTTAACGTGTGTGAATGTATGCATGTTGTACTTGGATGATCTTTCATTATATACAATCGACTTCTGATCAAGAGGTGCGAGGGGGAGGGGATCCGCTAAATAACGTGAAAGCACATGTGAATCAAGGTAATGAGCTGCACTCGCTTAATTACGACACGTGCCTAAAACATGTTTCGCTTTACGATATTAATCAACACTTCCGTGAAGATGATAGGGAAATATTGAATTCATATCTTTAACGATTTCTAGCAATTTTTCGAACGGATTTAAATTATAGAATTCAGACGAAATTGATTATTCAAAATGACGACGGTTTTCTTGCCATATACTAGTTATTAATCACTGTATTCAATATCTAAGTGTATTTAATTGGTCACAAGTTTTTTTTTTAAGGAAATTTTGTAAAGGATTGTTAATATGTTTTTTAAGGATTTTGAAGAGGACCCCGATATAGGGTCGAAATATTGAATTTATAATAAAGATTATTTTGGAAAATTGGCTCCGAATGATCTACACATAGTTATTTCACACAAATTTGTCGATTGTCTTTTTACTATGAATTTTTTATTTAAGGGAACTTCATAAAGTTTCGATTGAATCAACGGAATTACATTTCGTGATTTTTCCTCTTCCCTGTAACAATTCGTCAAATAATTAATAATAATCTTATCAAGTAATCGCCACGAAACTCGTTATCGAATTGAAAAAAAAATGATAATAACTTGGCGTATATATGAATCCATGCGAGAGTAGTCTTGTATTCGTTTCTCGTCGTCCAAACTTAAGAGATATCAGAGCACTTGTTTACTTCGTTTAACTTTTTTTTTTCTACAAGATGAATAACAAAATGGGTCGTGAAAAAATATGTTCTTTTATGTAACCGTGAAATCCTATGTTTAGCAGAAAATCTTTAAAATGTTTTCCAGATGCAATTTATTGGGTAATTATTGAAATCAATGCTAGTTGGTGAAGAGATTTTTTTTCTCGTAATGAAATGAACGTTTTTCATATCATTGATTGGCGATAATGATTGTTCAAAGTAGTACTTTGAAGTTGAAGTTGAAGCGAGGATAATTTTTGAAAAATTGATTAATTAATTAGACTTGAAAGCGATTTTGTTGAAAAAAAGAAAAAAAACTGGAAGTTTTTTGTTCTTGATGAGCGTGGGTAAATTTATGTTGATGCTGTGGAGTTGAGGGAAAATCAAAAATTTAGGGAGTTATTTTGGGTGAGTGAAATATCCAAAAATACCTACGTGAAAATCAGTAGCGCCAGAAACAAATTTTTTTTTTTTGGGGGGGGGGGGCAAAAATGTATCTAGATATATAAATAATAAGAAAAGACAATCCAATGAAATGATGGAGGTGAGGGCGTCGTTTCTCTTAAATTCTCAACAAAAAATAACCAAATTTATCCCATGCGCTCTGGTGAGTATGTAGGCAATGAATTAT
>JAPYZL010086800.1:0-26991 GCA_030522825.1 Platygaster orseoliae
GGAATAAAGACATGAATGTTTCGTTAATATTAGCTCCGAGAAACCGTTTCCCTCCAACTTATCAGTGAAAAACACACGGAGCGTCATATATTCATATATAATTCTTTTCTTTCAAGAAAAACCTTAAGAACAAATATATAAGCAATGAACTCAAAGAATTGTGTGCCTTGAATTATTTTTGTTGGTTTATGAAACAAAATTATTTACTGTCTTAACTTACGTGCCACATTTTTTTAGTATCGAATTTCGTATGTTTCGAAAATTGTCTATAAAATTTTCATTTTTTTCATAAAATCTAGAATAATGAAATAATAAAAAGGAATTGAAAATAAATTGTAACAAAAAAAAAATGTAATAATGAAAACTATAACTGAATATTACCAAAAAAAATATATGCAAAATATATGATAGAATCATTGAAACACCCTGATTTTTTAGTAATAGTGAGTTCTAGGTAAGATTTTTGTAATTTTTTTTGAGAGTCTGTATTTGTCATTATTGTAAGTGATTTGGTTTTTTATTTTTTTTATCAATTTTCCTTGAGAAGGTTCTCCATATTATAGTTTTCTATTGAGAAGAAATTTTCCTACCTAGAACTTACATACATATTTTTTTCATTGATTTCTGTACTTGTTTCTAAATAATATACATTGTTTATCGTTTTATATTTGAAATTAAGAACTCACATATTTTGTGAAATAGTAAATTAAAAAAAAATCATGTATTGATTAAAAAAAAATAGATTCACACGTCACGAAATATCATAATTTTTTTTTTTTTATGCAACTTACCAATTGTAGTTACAGCAAAGTTTATTTACAGTTACTTTGCAGTTTACTGTAAACAAATTTAATAAACTCAATTCAATTTACTTTAATTTTAAATTTAAATTTTAAATTGATTAAATTGATTATATTTACAATAAAGCAATTCAATTTTATTTGTTAATTTTATTTATTTTTTTAAATTTTTTTTATTTTTATGTTTTTTTGGAATATGCGTTACATGGTTTTTTCAATAACTGAAAAACCTAAAAAAATTAAAATTTATTTAGAAATAACAAAATCCCCATGAATTGAACAGATCATGATGGAATTTAAAATGTTTAAATGGTTTGTACAGTGCTTGAAATTTTCAAACTTTTGAAAATGGAAAAAACTTTGAAAAAACTGAATATTGTCAATGATTATGCGAAATACGAAAAATTTGTGTAATTCCGGTAATTAAAAAAATATTTTGTAGATTAAGTTAATGATTATTCTTTGAAATAAGCATAAAATTTGTTTTATTGACAAAAAAAATTTAGGAAAAACTGAAAAGTATGATGAAATTACATAAAATCATCATGTTTTGGAGAAATTCGTCATCAAATCTAAAACGTATTTCATAATTTCTATTGGGTAACAAATTTGAAAAATTAAGAAAATTTAAAATTCCGTAAAATTCCGATGATTATTCCTAATTTTATTATTTTTTTTTTAAATATTTGTAGACTTCTTCATAATACTATTAGTTTTAAGATATTAGTAAACTTCTAGAAAATTCAATAATAGTATTGAAAAACATTTAACTTTTCAAAAATTGCTTATATTTCTTTTAAATTCAATACATCTAGTATGTCATCGAAAATATCATCAAATTCCGTAATGTGTAAAAATTTCTCAAAGTTCTGATAAACCATACCATAGTTAAATTTTTAAGAACTACCGAGTATGTGACCTAAGCTGATTCTGGCTCCAGGTATTTGTGAAACTTCTTATGTCCTACGATAGTACAATTTAAACTAATAATAACACCATTTTCAACTATAAATGACTAATTTTGATACAGTAGACGATCCAAGCAGCTTCTGGTCCAAGATTCCCACAGCCAGAACTGGCATAGCTTATCTACTGTAAAAGACTAATTTTCTGCCAGTGGCAACGGCGAGAACTGAGATACTCCTCAAAAACCGTATAAAAAAAATTTTATGGCAAAAAATACCAAAAATTCAGGATTCGTTGGACAACGGTGAAATTTTGGGAAAAAGTGACAAAATTTCACCATCGTCCAGCGAATCCTGAATCGTTTGGTAATTTTTGGCAAAAAATTTTTTCCGTGTACGCTAGAACCCAAGGCTGGAAACACCTTAGCTCACCTACTCGATACTTCCTAAAAATAATACTACGGTAGTACATAAGAAGTTTCACTTTGTGAAATCGATCGTTTCAACACCACCAATGATGATACAATTCACGAGTTTCGCAATTAAACACGTACAAAACCAACCAAAAAAATGTTCGAAAAAAGAGGGGGCGGAGGTAGTAAGGGTAACAGCCTCCCAAATCACCTCGGCATTTCGTGCCTGTGTATTTTCACAGGATTCATTGTTTCGAGGCCAAACAATCGACGCAATAACGTGAGAAAAACGGAGGAGGCCGTACCTGGGTCAAACGGGCCGCGAACGCGGTGAGAAAAAGGGGGTGGGGGTTGGCAAAGAAGGGGGTAGGGGGCAAGAGAGAAATATTTGAAACGTTCGCGCACAATTCGCGCCGAGAGATATTGCCCGAGAGCGGAATATCCAAAGGAGGCTCCTCGCAATTCCACGTCGGTATCGAGAGATCGCATTGTCGCCGTATTTCCTTCAAATAACACATTTCTTTTGTTACAGAGATTAATCGGGAGGTTTTTCATTTATCATTCTGATAGGAAATCGGCGTGAAAGATTTGGGGGAATTCCGGTCCGAGTGCATGGAAATTTGTATGTATTCGGGTTAATAAAATGTTTGTTTGAGCCAACCAAATCAATTTTTCAATGTGGCGATTTTGACAATGCAGAGATTAATAAAATAGTCCTCTCTCAAAAATACATGCGTTAGTAATTTTTTAGGTTAGATCACATGATTATTTCAAACGATGTAATTAACAATAGTTTTTCAAAAATATCATCAAATCCCTTTTTTGAGAACTCTTTCCCAAAATCGTAAATAACAATCCAAAATATCCACGATAAATTCGATTTCAAAAACGTACAAATTTCAAAAACAACCTAAATACAGGAATAATTTTACAAGGTTGAGTAATTTGATTCGCGTCTTAGCGTCTGCTGTCCTTCCTCGGGGCCCTTCCACGCATCGCATTAAATTAAGGAATTTGCCCGAGATATGCGCGCATTTACATAAATAAATGCGAACCTTACGCGTGTCACGCGTAATCGGATAAAGCCAGGGCACACCGTTACGCGCGTTTTTAACGACCGGAACAAAAAAGATTCACGTCCTCCCGACAAGTGCCTTTCAAAATAAATGCGATTTAATGGACACCGCGGATTAGTGTAATTACGGAGAATTTTCGCTGCGCGTCGAAAATGTGGACGACCATGATCTTAAAAAAAGACAACGCTTGAGATATCAAAACTTTTTTTGACGTACATCTTTTTAACCGAAAGCTACAACTTTTTTCGATACAAGAAAAGAAAAAGACTGCTGTTATTTTATTTTTATTGGTTTTAAATTTTTAATTATCACGATACATAAGACATTATTCAAAATTCCCCAACTACTAAACAACTGAGGCTCGATATTAATATTCTTCAGCCACTGGTTTTTCGAAGCCGTTTGTAAACATGAGGAATGTAGTGTAATGCAGCGGCAGAAGGGTTGTTCTCGTGCTGGGTGGTGCCGGGAGGCAATATTTTAAAAGATTCGCGATTCTGTTGCGGGCAAAGTACTCGCTGAAGAGCTGAGCGAACTCGGTGAGTCGGTGAAAGAAGGTAGAAATGAAGGTATATATAGGTAAGAAGGAAGGAAGAGGAATTCGAGAAAGAGGACGTGGTAAAAGAAAAGATAGGCGAGAGGGGATGAGAGAGGGAGTGCCCGGTGTTATCTCGTTTGTTCCGCTGGATGAAATATATCGGTTAGCCCTAGCAGTTCCAGGCCTCCTCCCGACCTTCCACCTCTCGCTTTGCCCACCACCAACTCGCGCCACGTCGGCAATGAATTGTGTTAATCGATTTGATAGCTCTTCCACCTTTGTTTTTTTGCTCGATTTCAATAATGCGCCATACCGTGGAAATACAGTAACTGTGGGGTTACTGTATTTGCATCGCAAGGCAGAAGTTTGTGGTTTTTTTTATAAGGATTAGGGAAGTTTGAGTGATTCACAAAATCATGTAAGACACTTTTTGATATCAATAATGTTTTTACAGTAATGACAGTATATTTTGAAAATACAGTAACTATGGTGTCACTGTCAGAAGTTTTTGATTTTTTTTTAGGATTTAGAAAGTTTGAGTGCTTCAAAAAATCATGGAAAAGACTTTTTAATATCAATGATGTTCTTACAGTGATGACACCATATTGTGGAAATACAGTAACTATCGTGTCACTGTATTTGCATCACAAGGCAGAAGTTTGTAGTTTTTTAAAAAAATTTAGGAACTTTAGGTGCTTTAAAAAACTATACAAAACGTTTCTTGATGTCAATGATATTTTTACAGTGATGACAGCATATTGTGAAAATACAGTAACTATGGCGTCATTGTATTTGCATCGAAAGGCAGAAGTTAGTATTTTTTTATAAGGATTTAGAAGTGTGAGAGATGAACAAAACCATGCAAAATACTTCTTGATATCAATGATGTTTTTACAGCGATGACAGAATATCGTGGAAATACAGTAACTATGGTGTCACTGTATTTGCATTGCAAGTAAGAAGTTTGCAGTTTTATTATTAGGATTTAGGAAGTTTTGGTGCTTTACAAAAGAATGCAAAACGTTTCTTGATATCAATCCTGTTTTACAGTGATGGTATCGTTTGTTAAAATACAGTAACTATGGCGTCACTGTATTTGCATCACAGGGCAGAAGTTTGTCGTTTTTTATATGAGGATTCAGTAAGTTTTGGTGCTTTACAATAGTATGCAAAACACTTCTTGATATCAATACTATTTTTACAGTGATCGCACCATATTTTGAAAATACAGTAACTATGGCGTCACTGTATTTGCATCGTAAGGCGAAAGAATGTGATTTTTTACAAGGATTTAGGAAGTTTTGTGCTTTACAAAAGTATGCAAAACGTTTCTTGATATCAATGATGTTTTTACAGTGATGACAGTATATTGTGAAAATACAGTAACTATGGCGTCACTGTATTTGCATCGCAAAGCAAAAGTTTGTGGTTTTTTTATTAGCATTTAGAAAGTTTGAATGCTTTACGAAATCATGCAAAACACTTCTAGATATCAATGATGTTTTTACAGTGATGGCACCATATTGTGAAAATACAGTAACTATCGTGTCCCTGTATTTGCATCGCAAGGCAGAATTTTTTGATTTTTTTTATAAAGATTCAGGAAATTTTGGTGCTTTACAATAGTATGCAAAACACTTCTTGATATCAATGATGCTTTTAAAGTGATGACAGCATATTGTGAAAATACAGTAACTATGGCGTCACTGTATTTGCATCGTGAGGCAAAAGTTTGGAATTTTTTATTACGACTGAGGAAGTTTTGGTGTTTTTCAAAATTATGCAAAACACTTCTTGATTTCAATGATGTTTTTACAGTGATGACAGAATATCGTGGAAATACAGTAATTATGGCGTCACTGTGCTTGCATCGAAAGGCAGAAGTTTGTGGTTATTTTATTAGGAATAAGGAAGTTTGAGTGATTTACAAAATCATGCAAAACTCTTCTTGATATCAATGGTGTTTTTACAGTGATGACAGCATATTGTGAAAATACAGTAACTATATGGCGTTACTGTCAGGAGTTTGTGATTTTTTTTATTAGGATTTAGGAAGTTTTGGTGCTTTACAAAATCATGCAAAGCACTCCTAGATATCAATGATTTTTTTACAGTGATGACTTCATATCGTGAAAATACAGTAACTATGGCGTAACTGTATTTGCATTGCAAGGCAGAAGTTTGTAGGTTTTTTATTACGATTAAGATAGTTACAGTGCTTTAAAAAATCATGCAAAACACTTCTTGATATCAATAATGTTTGACAGTGATGACAGCATACTGTAAAAATACAGTAACTACATGGCGTCACTGTCAAAAGTTTGTGATTTTTTTCTAAGGATTTAGGGAGTTTAAATGCTTTACAAAATCATGCATGAAACTTCTTGATATCAATGATGTTTTTACAGTGATAGCCTGATAGCTGCATATTCTGAAAATACAGTAACCATGGCGTCCCTATATTTGCATCGCAAAGCGAAAGTTTGTAGTTTTTAAATTAAAATTTATAAGGTTTTGGTACTTCACAAAAGTATGCAAAACGCTTCTTGATATCAACGATGTTTTTACAGTGATGACACCATATTTTTGAAAATACAGTTTAAGTGCTTTATAAAATCATGCAAAACACTTTTTGATACCAATGATTTTTTTTTACAGTGATGACACCATTGGTATAAATACAGTAACTATTGCGTTACTGTATTTTATTTTATTTACGTATACATATAGCTACTTAAATACAATAATCATATACAGTAGCTAAACCGTGTACTAAAAATACAGTGCAGATAGATTATATTTTTTTGAAGATGTAAAAGAAGATTTTTTATACAGAAATTTTAGAATTTTTTGTGATATACGGGAGTACACATACAACTGCTAAAATTCAAGTAGATTCAACTGTGACGAAACTATAAATTGTAAAAATAAAGTATAGCCCTGGCTTTACTGTATTTTCATTGCAAAACGAGAGTTTATGAATTTTTTTAAAGGTATAGAAGTTTATGTACTGTAGGTATTGAGGTATAAAGAAAGCTCATAGATTTGAATAATACTATACAGTGACAAAACTATATTTTGAAAATACAGCAAATATGGCATCACTGTAAATGCATTGTAGGACATTGTAGTAAATGCATTTGTGATTTTTTTTAGAATAAAGGAAGTTTTTGTGCTCCACTATAATACGTCAAATGTTACTCTATAAAAAAAACATTCTTCGGTAAATACAACATACTGTAAAAATACTGTAGTTGTGGTCCCACTGTATATGCATTAAAAAACGGAAGTTTAAGATGAAAATATATGAAAAACTATCGGAAATAGCAAGAACTAACATTTTTACTTACAGAATACATCGTAATTTTTTTTTAATTCACGAAAATCACTATTTCAATCCAAAATTTGAATGTATTTAGTAGATAAAAATTACACTCTTAGAAAAATCATAAGTTAAATTTTGGATTCACCATTATTTTTTAAAAAACAAGTTAAAGCTTTATTTTGTACTTGTAGTTAACTCTATAAGAATTGCTATTTTACTTATTTTTGTAAAACTGATCAACAATTGATGTCTGTTTAAGATACACAAAAACGAAAGTTTTGATTAGCAATTGATTTTTTGTTTCTTCAGTGTGACTTTAGAGAAAAATTTGCATCACTTTCAATCTTCGATACGAATATATGCCACGAGACCTGGAAATCGTGTATTATCGACTAGAGAAAGTCGCTTTGAATGAAGATTTATAAAGTTTTGCAGCAAGGGATTCGTAAGCGTGGCCCTATCGCTGGCTGGAATCGTTCGGGGTAGCAAATCAATCGCTTCTTTTCTTATCAAGCGTTCGGAGACTTCATCGGGCCCGTTTATTCACGCGGCGGCGCTGCACATTCTCGCATGTGCTGATAAAAGAGAGAAAAAAGGTGCAAGGAGATTCGCAACGTAGGTACGCAAGAAATGGGTAGGTCGCGAAAACGAAAAAGTCGTGCATAAAGGGAGATTCAATTTCAAAGAGAATAACTATAAGTAGAAAACATTTTAAGTTGAACGTACGAAATTAATGACATTATATGTCATTTTATTATTAAAAAACCATTAAAAAAGTGTTTCGATGAATATTTAAATTTCAAAATTTTTCAACTAGAAATTTTTCTGACTCAAAAATAATCGTAAAATCCAAACTAATCAAAAACTCCACAACCCAGTTTAACTTGTTACTAAAATCATCCCTAATTTAAAAAAACTTTTAAGCCAACACAAAATTAAACTAACACATGCGAAATATCATAAAAAAGTCCTTTTTCAGGATTTTCAGGAATAAAAAGACAATGGGCATCCCGGAGAAAATTTTCTTTTCCTCGTCCCACGGATTACCTCGAAACGATTCTTCTCTTTTCCCCATCTTTTCCTCCCGACTCACTTAATTAATTTTTCTCGCAACCGAATGAGAATCGGAAAGCTGGTTATCTCAACTTTACTACCCCTCGCTTTTCGCGTGACCTCTCCTTTACACCAGTTGTGGTGCTTCTAAATTTAAGGTCGGATACAATGCCGCATTGTTTCTTTCATTTCACAGGTTTCATTGAATCCGGAAGATGCCATTTACAGATTGTCGACGGTGAGAAAAATCGTTTTCAGGCTATTTTCATGAACCAATTTCGTAAAATATATTTGACAATTACATAATATGTATAACATGATATGTAATACTTTTCTTACATTTCCATTCTCATTTTTCTTTGCTACAATCCTACTTCCAGTACAATTTCATACATCCAGTCGAAAAGAGTTTTAAATTGAACGAAATCCTTATAAAACGGAAAAAATTTCAAAGTGTTCACGGTGTCGCAGCTCTCATGAATTGCGTGAAATAATAGGCAGCTTTTGCTATTCCTCGCTTTCTTTCTGCAATTTATGCGCTCTCTGGTAAGATCTCAACGCGCGCTTGTATGTCTGTTACGTAAGTACCTGAAATTCGTAGCGCTGCACTGCTCGCTACTTTGTCGAGAAAAGCGTAAGAGCTTCCCGCTTTACGTTGCACGCTATATGTATACATTCGCGACGCTAAATCGACTCGGAATGTGGGCAAAAATTTACCGACAATGAGCTCGGTACAACACCGCACACTCGCTATGTTAACTCCGTATTTTATCGAATCGTGAGCGTAATTTCGAAATTCCCGTGATGCGAAAAATGGCTTCCTACGTACATGAATTTTCGAGGTGTTATTATTAGTGAAGAAGAAAATTATGTAGAAAAAAAAGAAGAATGTTGACTTTATATTAAGTGAATTTGTTATGTAATTTTGGGATGAAGGTATGGGTTGGAAGAACAAGTTTTTTATGATGATTAGATTTTAGATACTCTGAGAGATGAGTTTATTATTCAACTTCAACATATGAAGAGTTATTTAATGCAACTTGTCCAGGTAATTCAGAAATCAGAAAGAATTTTTTAAAGCTTCACTTGTAAAATTAATGGGATTCATATTCCTTTTTTTTTGCTTAAAAATTAGTTTTCCTTTACAATGTAATAGCTTGGTCAAAAATTTTATAATTGTTGTAATTTTTTCAAGATTTTGTAGGGGGGGTTTTATTAGAACAAAATAAAATTCGAAGCTTTACTTTTTAAATAATATGTTGTTCAATTTCTGCTAACGAAAAATTAAAAAAATTTTAACTCAAAAATTTTAATGCACCATCAGTTTTCCCTTCATTTCTTTTTTTTAATAAGGATATTATACGATTTTTTGTGATAAGAATTTATTTTTTCGAAAAAAAAATTTCATAGCCCACAAAACTTACAAATTTTTTGAGTTTTGGAGGAAAAAAATTAAAAAATGTCGAAACTAAGAATTTAAAAGTTCCATCAAAGTTTCTCATTCATTCATGCATAAAAAGTAAGGCTGATAAGCAAAATAAAATTTTTTTCTGTAACAGTAAAAATTCATTGTTTCAAAACTTTGATTTTTTTTAAGGTCAGACTGCCATTTTTTTAGTAATTTAATGATTCATTTCGTTAAGATATAGATATTTCCCAGAAATGATTCCAAAAAAAAAGTTTTTCTTCGAGTTTATAAGTATAAATTAAGTTTCGGAAAATCAAAAATTTACTTGCTGAATTAATTTTTTAATTTTCTTTGAATTTCATTTCAAATGAATCTAAAATTCATCAATCGTAAAGTTGTTACATTTTGTGAGTTTTTACATGAATTTTTTTGCAAAACATTTTTTTTTAATAATTATATATGTTAATTATTAAAAGGTTTGTATTCAAAGTTATCTTTTTTATAATATTATTTTTATATATTAAAAATTTTTATTTGAATCATAACAAATATTATATAATAACATTTACCCAATTTGAAAAGTTTTAAGAAATATTATAATAATTTAATGAAAAAAAATACGAAATATATAATAAATTTCAACAAATGTTGAAATATATATTGTAAAATTATAATAATTGTATTTGGTACTATATAATAATGAATAGTATATTGTTGATAGTATTTGATATTTAAATTCTTTATATAATAGTTTAAAAAGTAATTAATGGATTATTCGAATTTGATATATTTATCTTTTTGTTAATTGAATAATCATGATGTTATATTTTGGTGTTATATTTATTTAATAAATATACATTGCTATATATTTACTGTTGAAAGTATTCAAGATGTAAAAACATGAAGTTTCAGTATTTCAACATAAAATGTGAGTTTTTGAAAAAAAAAAAAAAACAATTTTCACAGAAAAAGGAATGTAAAATTCATCATACATCAACAAATGGAAATTATTTTTTTTTTAACGAAAACCACAGAAATTTTCTGATTAATGGGTTTACAAAAAATTTTTTTTTTAAAGTAGACTGACTAACTCAAACGAAAAAGGTAACGAATATAATTTTTGTAAGTGAATTTTGTTTTAAGAAATAATCCAAAAAAAAAGCATAAAAAATGACATTCTGATATAAAATAAATGAAGTTTTCAAACAACGGATTTTGGCTAATACAAATTTACTGTAAATTTTGTTTGCTTAAGTAACTTGTTGAAAAAAATTTTGTTGTTTAAAATCTTCTTGTTTCTCATTAAAATCACTATTGCGAAAAAATTGTTTTTATAAAATGAATTGGACAATCATTATAGTAATAACGAAACCTTACTTACAAAAAATTTATAAGAATCAAAAAATTCCCAGCCAATGTATTATTATATATATTAATTATATAATAAAATGTATTTTATATTTATTATATATTATTTTATAATAAGTTATAAAATATTCAAAAATATTTATATTATATTATATTATATAATAATATATTGTAACTATTTATAATAATATGTGTAGTATATAAAAAAAGAAAAAATTTTTAATAATAATGTTTATTATATAATAATATTGTCAAACTATATTAAAATAGTAAATATTTTTTGCTGTCGGTTAAAATTTAGTTTAAACTAGACCACGTGACTAAGAATTGAAATGAAGGTGAAATAAAAAATAAGTAAGTAAAACAAGTAAAAAACCTTTGAAATTAGAAGGCTAACAATAAAACAAATTGAATCTTAGATAAGATTCAAAAAAATTTTTGGTATAAAAAAACCCATTAAAATAATACTGACTTTTTAATCTGCATGTGTTTATAAAAAATCGTCACCAAATATTTCAAAGGATCAATTCCACCATTAAAAATTCAATTCAAGAAATGACGGAAAAATAAGAACATATTTATCAGCGAAAACAACAAATAAAATAATAAAAATTCTGTTAAAATAAATAACCCTATCTCTATAAAATGTTCCACATTACTGAGAGAAATTCCGAATGGATTATTGGTCATGGAGCTTCTCGTTTTACGAGCAGGTTGTTCTAATGCATACGAAACCGGCTTCAGAAGCAGAACACGTTCGCGCCTTGGAAATGGTCTTACAGACGTAATCCGGACGGGTCGCGATACCGGCAGCCACGTGTGATCGAACCGTAATTATTAAGCATCCATCCATCTCGAACGTGTCTTTCTTTGCACATTGAGGAAATGCAAAACAACTTCAAGTATTCAAGCAACGTTCCGGTGATTCATTTCACGGAATTTAGTCGCGGTTTTTCTTCGAGAAATATAGTTTTCTCGGAATTTCGTGAACACTTTTCCAGCAGTTTGAAAAAGCTTGTGGAAATGGCGTTGGAAGCATAGTTTTTCAAAGACTTTCGGAATTTCTTTGATAGTTTTTCTATTGAAGCAAGCACGAGCTTTCATTGGGTTTTTTTGTGGTGGGGATAGGTCGATAAGGTAGGAATCGTCCGTGGTTATGTAAAATTCATTCTGTCAGAATCTCATCCCTGGAGATGTACTTCGTCTTTTGAGACGTGGTCGTGTTCGGGAAGTAAAGGAGACAAAGCCGAGGTGAGGAAACGGCTTTTCCCGCGATGAGGGCAAAGGAGCAGTGCTGGTACTGCACGGTCCTTGTGGATTATGGCGCGCTATTGGCGAGCTTAGTTCGCGGTCGGTTGCCTTTACGAGTTACCCAGCATTTGCGTATTTCACGGAGGCCGTTATGACTGCGGAAGGGGCACGGCAAAGGACCTGGAAGGAACACCATACAAACCCTTATCTCGCAAAACGATCTACGGATTCGAGATTCGCGACCGGGAACCGAGTTGGTTCACGAGACCGGAAACTATTCCGCTCCACGACCTTGCGATTTCAACTTGTCACAAAAGAGTCATTATGGCCAACAAATCTTCCCTGTTTTCTCCTAAGAAGTTTATTTGCAGAATTTTTTTTTACTTTTAGAACTCAAGAGGTAAAGTACTCTTATGTCACGGCAGTTTTTCCAGACGATTTTCCGGAAAACTTCTTGATATTTTTTTCCTACCCAGTTTTTTTTTAAGTAATGACTTTCTGTGGGTAAATTATTTGAATAAATTTTTCAATTATTAACCATAAAATTAATTACCCAATAATTTTACTTGAATTTTAAGGTTCCTCGACTAGTAGAACAAACTAGCTATAGTCAGACCAAAAATTATTTGATTTAAAATCCCATCATAGAACAATCGTGTAGGGTCAAAAAAGCTCGTCATCGTGTAGATTGAACTCGAAATTCGATTAAAATTGAAGCAACGATCTCCCAAAGTCGAGTATGTTTCCAAAATGCCTTTTGCCAGCATTCCCGTAGCTCGCAAAAATTGAAATGGAAATGCCCCGTCATCAACGTATGCAAATCGCAGTCAAAGTTCCGATCGATTCCGGGTAAACGTCGTTTCGCGAGCGTCAAATGAAAAAGCCCGCGTTCTTTTTATTCTCGCGTTGGCCAATGGGATGCTCGCGATCTTTTTAAAATGCAAATCAGGCACTAATTTGCCGATTCTCCGCGACAGATTATGAGCGAAATGTGTTTCCTCCGAACGGTGCCGGAAGTTCAGCGATTCGGATAATGTATGACTAAACGCGGATTGTTCTGCTTATTTTAAGACTTTTTTTGGGAAGTGAAGCATGAAATTCGTATCAGTGAATTGATCTGAATTTAGTGATGAATCTTTTTCGTTCATTCGAATCAGATATAAGTTTGATAGTTGAAAAATATGAAGTGGATTCAAAAACATTATTTTCTATAACTGCTTTTAGAATAATCTGGGGAATTTTTTCTGAAAAATCGTAATAATGAATATTTTTATTTTATAAAAAATATGAATGAAAATTGCACGTCAATAAACGTTAAAAGAATTATTAAACATATGCTCAATTTCATAGAATTCAAGGTATGAATTGAGGTGTTTCGGCATTTTCCTCTTAATTCGAAAAATTATTTAACTTTAGGAAATTTTTTCAACCTCTGTTATGAAAAAGACTTTATTCAAATTCAGTATAAATTTTACAGTTAAACACAATTTGACATTTTTCGTAATCATCTAGAAATTTACTTGATAACCAGCATTATAATGAGTATTTTATTTTGTAAAAAAAAATCAAATATAATTTATTATTTTACTTAGAAAGTTATGAAAATTTATCAAATTTCTTGACATGTCCTCAATTTCATATAATATTCTTAATCTTTCATTATTACTAAAAATTGAAGTCATTAATCTACTTCTATGAGCATTTTTCTCTTGATTTCATAAGTTATTTAACTATGAAAAGTTTAAAAGTTTTTTGAATATCGTTATTCAAAGGATTTTCTTCGAATTCAGTAAAAATTTGACAGATTTTACGATTAAAAATTTAACTTTTAAAACTGTACATGAATAAGAATGCAAAAGAATAAAGTGAATTTATGAAAACTTTTTTTTACTGCTTTTCGAATTATTTAGAAAATTTTTCATTTCTAGCATTACAATAAATATTTTGGTATTTATTGAAAAGTTTTTCAAAAAATTCAAATTTTTCTTGTTAGTTAATAAACATTTAAAGAATTTCTAAACATGCTTTAAATTTTATAAAATATTCTAATTTTTATGAATCTAGTTTTTTAAATATTCTCCCTTTAATTTGAAAACTCTACGACTTTAGTAAATGATTATTAACTATCGTTATTGAAAAGAATTTTTCGTCCATGACAAAAAGCTCTTCAAAATTAAATACCCATCGAAAAATTGTTACACATGTTCTCAATTTTATAGAATATTCTCAATCTTTCATAATTGCTAAGAATGCAAGGCCTGAATTTAAATATTTGTCCATTTTCCTCTCAATTCAATAATACTTATTTAATTAATAATAATTTAATTAATATAATTTAATTATAATATATTAAAATATATTACATAAAATATATTGAAATATAATTTAATTAATAATTCTAAAATTTTTGAACTATTGTTATTAAAAATATTTTCTTTAAATGCAGTATAAATTTGACAGTGAAACACGATTTGACATTTTGTGTAATCATCTAAAAAATTTCTTCATAACCAGCATTTAAATAAGTATTTTATTTGATGAAAAATAATCAAAAAATGTATAATTTTACTTGGAAATCAATTAACGTTTATCAAATTTCTTGACATGTTCTCAATTTAAAAGAATATTTATAATCTTTCAAATTTAGTTGTTTAGGAATTTTATGCTTGATTTGTTAAAATATTCAACTTTAGAAAAATTTTTTTACTATTGTTATTTGAAGCATTTTCTTCGAATCTAATTAAAATTTGACAGTTTTTACAATTTGACATTTTACGTTTGCAATTATGCATGAATAAAAATAAAAAAAAGAAGTTGATTGATGAACGTAATTTCTTATTACTGCTTTTCGAATCATGTAGAAAATTTCTGCATAACTATCATTACAATAAATATTTTGTTATTCAATGTAAAATGTTTTTAAAAAATCAAAACTTTTCTTGTGAGTTAATAAACATTTAACAATTTTCTGAACATGTTCTAAATTTCATAAAAGATTCTCATTTTTATGAACCTAGTTTTTTGAATATGTTCCCTTCAATTCAGAAAATTCTCTAACTTTAGTAAATTCTCAATAACTATGTTTTTCAAAAGGAATTTTTCGTCCTTGAAAAAAAAATCCTTCAAAATTAAATACCCTACAAAGAATTATAACACATATTCTGAATTTTATAGAATATTCATAATTTTTTATAACTGCTAAGAATTCAAGGTATGAATTTAGTTGTTTCGGCATTTTCCTCTCAATTCAAGAAATGATTTAACTTAAAAAAATTTTTTAAATATCGTTATTGTAAGTATTTTTTTCAAATCCAGTATAAATTTGACAGTTATAATCAAGATTTGACATTTTGCGTTATCATCTACAAATTTTGTTTATAAATAGCATTATAATAAGTATTTTGATACTTATTGAAAAGTATTTTGAAAAAATTATAATTTTTCTTGTGAGTTACTCAACATTTAACAAATTTCCGAACATGTTCTTAATTTCATAAAATATTCCCATTTTCATAAACCTATTTTTTTAAACATTTTCGCTTTAATTTGAAGAATTTTTCAATTTAAGTAAATTCTTAATAACTATCATTATTAAATGGAATTTTTCTTCCTTGAAAAAAAACCTTTAAAAATTAAATACCCTACAAAGAATTATTACACATATTTTCAATTTTATAGAATATTCTCAATCTTTTATAATTGCTAAGAATTCAAGGCATGAATTGACTTGTTCACGCATTTTCCCTTTATTTCGAGAAATCATTGAACTTTAGGAAATTTTCAAACTATCCTTATTTTAAATATTTTCTTCAAATTCAGTAGAAATTGGACAGTTAATCATGATTTGACATTTTGCGTAATCATCTAAAAATTTTCTTTATAATTAACATTATAATAAGTATTTTATTTTTTAAATAATATTCCAAAAATGTATAAATTTACTTGTAAGCTAATAAACATTTATCAAATTTCTTGACATAATCTCAATTTTTGAGAATATTTTCAATCTTTCATAATTGCTAAAAATTGGAGGCATTATTCTTATTGTTCAAGTATTTTCCTCTTGATTTGAGAAATTATCCAACTTCAGAAAAATTTTTCAACTATCGTCATTTAAAAAATATTCTTTGAATCCAGTAAAAATTAGACAGTTTTTACGATTTGACATTTTACGTTAACAACTATGTATAAATAAAAATCTAAAAGAACAAAGTAAATTTAAAAATTTTTTTTCTCATTCTTGCCTTTCGAATTATCTGGAAAATTTTTCATAACAAACAGTACAATGAATAATCAGTTATTTGAAAAAAGTATATTTAAGAATTTATCACTTTTCTTGGAAGTTAATAAACATTAAAAGAATTTCTGGTCATGTTCTAAATTCCATAAAATATCCTCATTTTTACTAATCTAGTTTTTTTTTTAACATTTTCCCTCTAATTTGAAAAACTCTTCTACCGTTATTTCAAGGAATTTTTCGTCCATAAAAATATCCCTTCAAAATTAAATACCCTCCAACAATTGATCCATTTTTTTCAAAGTCATTGTTCCTTGTCACAACAATTTTTATCACTCCCCATTTTTTATAGAAACTCTCGAAACACTTGAACCAGAAAAATGTTACCGAAATGGCCGGTGATTTGGTAATTTTGGTAGAATAGTAGTGTCATTTTGGTGAGCCTTGCGTAAAGGTCGATTGGACATGGGCCAAAATACTGGTGGTTTAGCTTTATAACGGCAATTTGCGGTATGTACGACACAAATGTCAATACAGTGACGTCAATTAATGGAAAGACAGTACTAATTTACACTTGATTTACGAGCTTTGTAATACTACACCTTAGCATGATAAATGGGATTCACAGTGAAGAAATAATATAGTAAATTCTAACAAATTTTTCGAAAAAATACTGAAATTTTTTATTAAATCATGAGTTTTCCAATACTGTTCAGAGTAAATTGTTATAATGCATAGATTACTATACGTATGCCAGTTTAAAGAAAAAATAAGAAAAGATTCCTGTAATTGCAATTTTGGTTAACGTAATATAATTATTCATTAAAAGAGTTAAATAAAAATAAGATTAAAACAAAGTAGAATTACATTGCAAAATATTAATAATTAATTAATTAAATGTATGCAATTTATTCGAGAAATTCCATAAAATGTGGAAAAAACGTTCTAATAAACAGCTCGAAACCCTCACAGCATAAAAATATCTCAATATCGACGGAAAAATAGTAAAAACAAGTCCAAAAAAAATCGCATCTCTCTTTCCACGGATTCCCTTAACGGTAATGCTTCGACAACCCCGATATTATTTTTCCGATCCTTTACTCGCGGTTTCCGCAGCTCCCCAATTACGAGCAATCAATTTAACAAGAAAAGAATCGCTTCACGATTTTCCTCACTGAAAATAGATGGTAGTTTGGGAGTAACAGAAACAAAATACAAGTGTCTGGCATTTCTGTAGATAAAACGAACAAGTTTTTTATGACTCCTAAAGGTTCCACAAATGTTATCTTTTTTCTCGTCCCCGATTTGTCCAATATCTAATTTTCCAAAAATCGAATCGTTTTCTTTATTTTATTTGTATGCATTTTTCTTAAATATTGTTTATATGTCCAAAAATGATTGATTTATCTGATGATTGGCTTTGATTGCATAAAAAAAGGCTCAAAAAGCATGGAGGAAATTCGGGGTTCGATTTGAAACCCGCGAGAACGAAAGAATCGGGTTTCTCCGCATGCAGATAAGAAATCAAAACAAGTCAATAGCCACTGTGGGAGCTGCTCGACTTTTTCGTGAGGGATAAAAGAGAGCAAGTCCGAGAACACAGCGTTGGACGATGGGTATCAACGTGACAAAATGCATCGCGTGGACACTTTTACCACGCCAAGGGACATATAAATTTACTTATCGAGGCTTTCTGTTATTTATTACTTTTCCAAACGCTATGCGTAAATCTTATTTTCTCTGAGTCATTTTTTCACTCATGCAATGGAAATTGATAAACAAAAGAAATTCTGGTGTGAATAGTGTTTAGAAAAAAAAAAAGGAAATGTTACTGCTGAAACTCGATATTTTAATATCGAATGTTATTTGTGATAAAATGTTGAAAATCTCATAGATTCGTGAAAAAGACTATTGGAATCTAAATTATAGAAGGTTTTGAAATTTATTTATTATTTTTTAACGTATAACATCAATATTGCATTTTTGAATTTATGGTGAAATATGTTTAAGAATGTAATTTAGAAATTCATGAGATTTATAGGTTGAAATGGAATTTTGTAACCTCAAAGTAGAAAACTCAGTTATTTAACTGTAAAAACTTTTGTGAAAAAAATTGATTCAAAGGAAGAAAATTAAAATACAAGATGAATGTGAAGTTTTTAGAAAAAAATTCAAAAAAATTATTCAGATTATTGAAACTTTCAGTAAAAAAAGATTTTTTACAAAATGTAGAAATAATTTTAAAAAAATAATAAATATGAATATTTATTAATTGTTTATTTGAATAGCCCAAAACTAAAATCAACTATTATAAAATTAAACTAATTTAAAAATTAAAAATTGAGTTTTTTCAAATTTAAATCATTAAATAAAATAAAATTAAATGAATGAAATTGAAATTATTTGTGAAATAAAAACAAAAATTTTCAATAATTTAAAAAATATGAATTTAAAAAATGACAATTTAACTTTTAATCAAAAAAATTTTTTTTTCTAATAATGAAAAAATACAATTTTGTAAATTTAACTAATCCTAGTAAAATTTTAGTTAATAATTCAAAGCGCGCAAACTAATAAAAAAAATTAAATTTACATTCAATTTTTTTAGAAAATGTAAAAATTCAACCTGACCTTTTGGATTGCCCGAGATATTTTTATGAATGGCCGAGTACATACCTGAAACATAAAAAAAGTGACAGTTAGGTTTCGACGTCCGAAAAATTTATATTTTTATACAGTTATTGTAGTTTTTTTTAACACGATTATAAAAAAATTACATACATATTACTTATATAGTTTTTCTCAAAATATGAAAAAGATAAAATAAAATCATCAAATGAAAATTTTTCAAGCTCAACAAATGACAGCTATTTTTATAATCTTTACAATAATTTTTTTTACAGTTTTTACAGTTTGGCAAAAAAAGAAAAATGTGAAGTTTTGAAGGAGTGTTATAAGTAACTTTAAACAGATTTCAAAATTTTCAATTTTTTGCAGTAAAGATAGTTTCAACTATTTTCTTGATCACTTTTATATGTAGAAAAGTATTCCTCTTACAATTTTGTTAAAACTGTCACAACTAATAAAAGCTTTTAATTAATGAAACATATATTGAAAACATAAGATTTCGGTAAAAATGGAGAATAAAAAATTGGATTTTTTTGAAAACTCACGTTGTGAGACGATGAATAAAAATAAGCATACTCTAATAATTAATAAATAATTATTAACAGCTACACTTTAATTATTGATCATTTCCATTGTTTTCGATCTTTTTGGAGCACAAACAAATTAAAATTTAAAAATAATGTTTCAACTACTATACAAATTATTATTGATCACACATTGTTATTTTACTTCTTACATAATATTTCTGTGACTCGTTTTCATTTCTCTTAAAAAAATTGACTAATGTCAGTTTATCCTGAACTTTTAATAATAACAATATGTCGAATGACATTGTCACTTCCTTTTACTGTACCTCTTACATACACTAACTAAAACAACTATTTGCAAACTGTTTATAATTCTCTCTATTTTTATCAAATATGTTAACAATTTCTCAAAAAAAACACATGTTTCCTCCCAAACCCATATCATAAATAATTCTCTAAACTTATCATTCTCAAGTCGAGCAAACTTAATACTCTCTAAAATAATATTTTCCTGATTGATTGAATATCTGTCTACCATTTAGCCTAGGTACTAAAATATAGAACTCTTCTCTCTCTCAATCCCCCCCCCCCTTTTATGCTCTGTCTCACGAATGCAAAGCTTTGGAGCTCGCGAATTCAACGATCCAATTAAAGAATCAATTAAATATGAAAAACGGGGCATTCGACGCGGGTAATTTTTAGGACGATAATGGATAGCGGAGAAATGCGCGTCGCAAAAAGCCTTATGAATAATTTCATCGGTGGACGTATGCTTTGGTCGCTTGCGATGCGGATCTGTCGGGCTCTCGAAGCCGATGACATAACGCCGCTCTTTGACGACGTTACAAGCATAACGGTTAACCGACTGGAAACGTTACGGATGAACGACGACGTCCGACGGTTCCCCGATAAAGGAATCCCCGGCGATCGAGATTAAAATGGTACCCCGTTCCTTACTCGCTGATCCAGGCGGTATTTTTTTCGTTTTTTTTTTCCTTTTTTATCTTGAATCTTTGAAAAATCGAGAGAACGTGGGATATTTTCGGAAATTTACTTTTGTGGGAACAGAGTCGATTATGAACGAGGAGAAAAATTGTTTGGTTACAGCAACCATTGATTTAGTAAAATATGAACCAACTAAAGTTTTGGGTACTACAACCAAAATTTTGGTTATGACAATCAAAACTCGTGTTATAGCAACAAATGCTCAATTTTTATGACTAATCATTAAGTTGCAATAACAATTTGGTTATCGTGCCTAAAGTTTTAATTGTACTAGCCAAAACTTTGGTGGGATAATATTTTACTAAATAAATGGTTGCTGTAACCAACGATTTTTTTCCGTGAACCAGATGACAAAACGTTTATGAAGATATTAATAACATATTATGATTTTCAATCATTTATGGTTAAACCTAACCCAACTAAATTTTGATGACCTTTAATGATGATCAATAAATTTCTACTTGCTTCCTAAAATTTCTGTATAAAATGTTCTACAATACACGAAAGTAAATATACTTGAAGTTTTTAAAAGAAATTGGTGAATTTTCCGCAACAAGCATTTTCTGGAATTACTGAAATCCAGATACAATTATTCCTGAATCGAACATTTAGAACGCTATTATTGAGAATGACTCCATTGTGGAATTACTATTTTATTTTTGTAATATTTAGTGTCAATATTACTTTTTTACTAACATTATCAATTTCCTTGATGAAGAAATCCCTGGTGATCGAGATTAAAAGGGTACCCCGTTCCTTACTCGCTGATCCAGGCGGTATCATTTTCGTTTTTTTTTTCTTTTTTATCTTGAATCTTTGAAAAATCGAGAAAACGTAGGATATTTTTGAAAATTGACTTTTATGGGAACGGAATGGATTATCAACCAAATGAAAATGTATTTATGAAGTCCTAAATTACACATAATTACTTACAAAAATATATGATCTATTCCGAATTTTTATGATTTCTGAAGATTATCAATAAATTTTTATTTGCTTCCAAAAATTTGGGTATAAAGTATTCCATAATACACAAAAGTAAAGATACTAGAAATTATCTTTATAGAAATTTTCTTTTTGAATGTTCAATCTTTGAAAAATCGAGAAAACGTGGGATATTTTCGAAAATTTACTTTTGTAGGAACAGAGTATATTATTAACCAGATGATAATATGTTTATAAAGTTGTTATTAACAAATTATAATTTTCAATAGTTTATGATTCATACGAAATTCTGATGAACTTTGATGATGATCAATAAATTTTTACTTGCTTCCAAAAATTTCTGTATAAACTATTCTACGATACACAAAAAGTAAAGTTACTGAAAATTGAAAAAAAAAAAATGTTTAATTTTCCGAAAGAAGCATTTACTAGAATTACTAAAATTCAGATAAAATCGTTTCTGAATCGAAGTTTTATAACGCTATTATGCAGAATTACTTTTTTGTGGAATAACTGGTCTTCTTTTACCTTGCATCTTTTGAAAATCAAAAAAACGTGCAATATTTCAGAAATTCTTATTTTTGGAATCGAATCAATTTTTAACAAAATTCTAATGTATTTATAATGTCCTAAATTATATAAAAAATTTTTTTTATAATATTGAGGTCTCTCAAAATTATGATAATGTCTGAAAATATATAGAAAATTTTCACTTTTTTAAATTTTTGTACAAATCATTTCACTATAAACAAAAAATAAAAATTTTTGAAATATAAAAAAATTAATTGATGCTCTAAAACTAGCATTTTCCGGATGGACTACAATCTGGAAAAAATTTTCCAAAATTGAACACTTTTTTCCAGAGTGTTTTGATAATAAAATATTTATTGTATGTGTAGGAAAATATTTTTTCAAGTTTTTGTGAATCTTTTGTAGCAAATTTTCTGAAGCCAGCACTCATTACGTATTCAAAAAGTAATATAATAAAGAAAAGTTTGGATGCATAATAAAATTTTGTGAGTAGTATAATATTTTTTCACTCCATTTTCCAAAATATATTATTCATAAATATAATATTTTCTGTCAAAATGAAAATTCGGCATTTTTTATCATTTAATTACTATGTTTTCTTTGCATAACTTCATTAAATGAGAAAACTGAAATTCCGTTGTTTATTATATTATTATTAAAAAACAATGAAGCATTCTTATCGAATACTTCTTATAGTTATTTTGTAAAATTTTTTCAAAATTTTTTCTTGATTTCACAATTTTTTGTTTATTTATACTCATGATCTCTTTATATAATTTTTTGTTCAAATCTTCAAATCTATCGTAACCTTTGGATTTTTATTTTGAATTCGAACGGAAATAAAGTAATCCTTAGAATGTAATTTTGATGATTTAAGTAGTTTTTTTTTTTTTTTTTTAACGAAAATCAAGCAACTGTTTTCTTCTATTTTTGTAATTGCTACGTATTATTATTTTTACAATTTCATATTAAAGAATTATTTATGTAGTTTTTCATTTTGAAATTTCTCCGTATGTGATTGCATTAATGAGTAGATATATCAAATTATAATTCGGAGCCAACACAATTTTTTTTGATTCATGATTTATTCTTCCATCATTTATAATGATTTTAAGTGAATTGAATGATTTATTTTTGTAAGAATTTTATAACCTGTAGATAAGTGTTTAAAAAATTGTTTATGAGGATCCTAATGACAAAAAATTGAATCATGGATAAATTTTGGATTCCAAAAAAGTCATGGCTTCTATAAAATCACTTTTTTTCAACAATGAATCACTTTCTCTAATATAATTTTTATCGAACAAAAATAAAGCAGACTTCATTATTCAATTACAATCGTCTGACAATATTTTTCCCCTTATTTAAAGTCTATTTGTATTATTAAATTTCAATTCGAAGGAAAAAAAAATTTCCAGTTTTCCGCAAAATGTCTTCTGAAACTTGAATTTCGAGACAAAAAATTCTGGATTTGGGTAACTTAACCTAACCTAACCTAACTTAACTATAGTTTCGGAAAATAACAGTAAATCCCTTATTTTTTTTCCTCTCAAAATCAGTATTTCATACTCGCAACAAGATTTTGAGAAGCAATCCAAAATCATCTTCCACAAATACGATTTTCCAAGCACGGAAATTGTCGCCTCCGCTTCCGCTGTCAACGAAGGAAAATCTCACCCTCCCTTCGCCCCTCTCCCAAGTCATATTGTAACATTCTTGCGTTCTCCTTCCAATTACGCCTTTCAATTTTCGCTAATACGAAATCAATGTCCGGTAATTCCGACAATAACCGCGACGGCGGCAGGATAGATATTAGAGCCCGGACGATGGGATTGAAATCCATTTCCATCGAGATTGACTCCCGGAGTGACGGTTCCGCCGATGGTCGGGCCGCTAATAAGTTTTTACCGCCGCTGACGATCTCTGTAAAGTCGCGATAATGAAACAGCGCCGTCTTTATTGCAATCGTCTGCGCGGATACTCAATTACCACAGTAGCCTTGTGAAGAAGACAATTAAAAGCGAAAGTGAGTGGCCTTATTACGAATTGTTTGCGAGTTATCGAAAGTGGGAAACACAGAAAGTTCGACAATGGAGAATTCATTCTCTAATTATTTAAGTTTTTTTTTTTAAGTGAGTTAAGAGGAAGGGTTTGAGAAGAAGGAGAATGAAGAGAAGTTATTGTTTCAGCTTTTTTTAGAGTTTGTTGGTTTTGGAATGAATGGTGAGCAAATACATTGTTGGAAATGTTTTTCAATTCTGAGAGTCTTTTTTTGGATTAAGTGAGTTTATTTATGGAAAGTCTTGCTTTTCGTCGTTGGATTCGAGCATTCAGTATCAATAATAAATGTTTATTCTATTGTCAAAAAAATTTTTCGGTTCTAAGAATCCTTTTTTGAAGTAACTAGGATTATTTATGAAAAATCTTGCTTTTCGTCTAGTTTAAAATTTTGCTAAGGTTGAAAAATATCTGATGAACACATGATGAACACATTGTAAAATGCAAAATTCACACATATTTTTCATTATACTGCACAAATAGACTTTATTTAGATGTTTGTAAAAACTTTTGAACGGTAGTGAAAGTCTATTGTTTTTTTTATTTTTTATGTCCCTGAATTTCAAACGTTTATGAAATAAACGAAAAATGAAAAAATGATATTATTCTGTTTCCTCGTAAGATTGAGGTGAAAAAAAGAAGTTTCATTGGATAATATTTGTTAAATATAAATAATCTTTATTACTTTTACTATGGAGAGTATTGAAAACAATTTTTTTTGTGTTCGGTTATTATTAAACGTTTGGAACTTCTGACACATGATTTTTTCAAAGTTTATGTGACTGAGATAAGAAAAAAAAAAAAAAAAATTGAAATTCTAATCTTCAAAAAGAAGCAAATCATATATGAAATTGGTTGAAAAATGATTTTTTAACACTTATCAAAAGTGTATCACGTTGATAAATAATCTAGAATTTTTCGGAATATAATAAAACATTTGTTTTCTTTATTATTATTTTGTCACATACTATTAAATGAATTATATAAATAAGGAAATATTTTTAGATTCTCTCTAAATAATTAATTAATACATCCAGATAAATGCTTTTAGATTATTCTCATGCAAACTTCATCGATCATTAATTTTATTATTTTATCAAAAATAAATTACTCTCATTAAACATGATAAATAGAAACAAATAATTGATAAAACATAATTTCATAAAATCAGTAAAACATGTTCTTTCTTATATGTAATATATAATTTTTCATAAATTTCCAATAAAAACACTTTTCGAGGATCAATACGAAAAAAAAAAAAAAATTCGAAAAGCCCATGGATTACGATGCTTGAATTTTTCTTTCAAAATTTTTTTTTATAAAATCATTAAAAAAATTATTTTTTTATCTTTTAAACTCGAAAGATATAATGAACAATAGTACTATAATCCACAAAAACATTCAATGTTCAATTTATGTAATTTTAATTAGTGTTTTCATTTTTTTTTATAAATAAATTAATGTACCTTATTTGAATTGTGTTCAAATATCGGGAATTCATTTAAAGAAGGTTTTTTATGAAAATAGTGTATTGTCAAATTGCTAAAAAACATTTTTTCTAGAATACAGTTTATTATTTACTGGACAATTGTATTAATAAATTCACGTAATTTTTTTATGTGTACAGTGTTTTTCTAAAATTTATCTTAAAATATATCATTATTACTGGAAAAGTGTGAAAATTTGTTGAAACTTCTGTGATGGAAAATTAATTGAAAAATACGAATTATCATCGATATAATGTGAATGAACTGATATAATCTTTCTTACAGTATTCATATACTGTATTTTTGATCTTAACATTTTAAAAATTACAAACTATATCTTTCATTTTTTTGTTTTTATTTGCGATTGACGAAAATAAACATATCTTCATTTTAATGTCAAGCGTTTCTGTTTTAATTGATCGAAATTATAAAAATAATTTTATAAAAATTAAAATTACCGTATTTTTCATATTCTTACAATTTTTCCTGCTAAAACATTAAAAATACTGTAAAAGTTTTAAAAAATTTTAAACTTTAGCGAAAATCGTAATAATTCTTTGTAGTCTTCATTCACTGTATTTTTCGTTCTCTACATTTTGCAACCCAAAAACCGAATGATTTAATTTTCTAAGTCAGTTTTGAACTGACAAAAATTAGTTATTTTTAATGATCTGGGAATATAAATTTCATGATGAATGAATAGGTATAATCTTTCTTACAGTATTTATACACTATATTTTTGATTTAAACATTTTACAAATTACAAACTGAATCTTTCAATTTTTTGTTTCTATTTGCGATTCACGAAACTAAACGTTTTTTTCATTCTAAATTGAGCGTTACTGTTTAAATCATTAAAAATTACAAAAATAATTTTATCATAAAAAAAAATTACCATATTTTTTTTTAATTTTACAACTTTTTCTGTTAAAACATAAAAAATACTGGAAATCATAAAATTTTGTAAATCTTAGCGAAAATCGTAATAACTTTTTGTACGGTCTTCTTACATTGTATTTTTTGTTTTCTACAGTTTCTAACAAACATATTGAATCATTCCATTTTTCCAGTTTTCATCTGACAAAAATGAATTATTTCTAATAATCTGGGAATATGAATTTCACGATGAATGAATTCCTATAATCTTTATTACAGGATATTCATATACTGTATTTTTGACTAACATTTTACAAATTACATGCTGAATCTTTGAATTTTTTGTTTTTGTTTGCAATTCACGAAATTTGACTTTTCTTTTTTTTATATTTGTACGTTTTTCGTGAAATTAATCAAAATAACAAAAATAATTTTATATACTTAAAAATTACTGTATTTTTTTATACTACCTTGATCAAAAAGTTCCCGGAATTTATTCAAAAAATGAAAAATACAAGATTATACATGAAAATCGATGTTGTCCCCTTCAAAGTACTCCC
>JAPYZL010086850.1:0-12604 GCA_030522825.1 Platygaster orseoliae
CAACAGTTCTTGAAACATTTCATACGTTAAGAAGCCTAAAACACTGTGCCGAATATCATGCAATTTTCGGCGTTCTAAACCAGGTTCCCCCCTTAAGTTGCAGTGTGAAAAATTTCGATATTCTTCATTATCCTATCATTTCTCAATTTTTAAGAATTATACATGAAAATCTAACTTCAACTTTCTGTAACCGTTTATCTTCAAACTTCACATAGAAAGCACTTTAAATTTTCACTCTTTGGTCAATCTTTTTAAAAATTTGTACAATCTGGAAACTGTAAGAAGTGAGAGTGATAATAATAATTTTTAAAATCAATAAAGAATCAAAATAATTGTAAAATATTGTATTGTAGCGTGAAAAGATGAAATTTCGTTTATTATTCTGTTTTTTCCTAATTTTCAGCAACTTCCAATGAAAATTTAGTTTTAACTTTCTGAAATCGTTTATTCTCTAAACTTCATTAAAAAAGTACTCCCAATTTTCACTTTTTCGTCAAGCTATTACTTTTTTACTGGATAAAGAACTAAAGTAAAAGTAAAATATCGTGTTGCAGTGTGGAAAGTTGGAATTTTGTTCATAATTCTGTTTTTTCCTAATTTTTGGAAATTTCACATGCAAATTTAATTCCAACCTTCTGGAATCGTTTATTCCTCAAACTTAACATAAAAAGTACTGCCAGTGTTCACTTCCTGGCCAAAATCTTTTCGAAAATTAGATAATCAACCTTTTCCGTCAAATTTGACAGTTAAGAGCAACAATTTTTCAACCAAATAATGAATCAAAATAAACGTAAAATATCGTGTTGTAGTGTAAAAGTTGGAATTTCGTTCATAATTCTGTTTTTACCTTATTTTCAAAAATTTTACATGCAAATCTAATTTAAGCTGTTTGTACTCTTTTTCTTCTTCAAACTCCACATAAAAAGTACACCAAATTTTCACTTCCTGGTTGTTCTTTTTAAAACATGTATGTCTATCTGAATTTCAGACATGACTAGCATCAACATTAAATTCGACAATAAATAGCAACAATTTTTTTCGGAATTCAAAAATTTTTTCAAGACCTACTAACTTTAACGCATTAATGTTCTACATAGAAATTCTTCCATTTCGCCATTTTATTCTACCGTTCACGCGCGATAATGCTCGATAATATTTACGAGCAAAAATGCCTATTAAAGCACGCCGACGAGACGCGGGAACGATTTAAGCCACGATTGCAATAGCTTTTTCCTACTCAATTTACGTCACGCGTTATTCATGACGAGGTTTTGCCGGCTAATTGCACGGAGTATTCGAAAACAGGCGTTTTCGCCTGGAATAAAATTTATTTATCTTGAAGTATGTGAGCAATTTTTCTCGATGCAGAATTTTTAACAGAAAATAATGATAGGTCTTGTAACCTTGGATATGTACTTGAAAATTTAGGGGAATTCGAAGATAATAGCACGATTGATTACATCTGTCGTAACGATAACTGAAAGATGACTTTTAATTGCTGGTACGAAATTCTATGCAATAACACAGAATTTGTTTTTGAATATTGGAAAAATCTCATTGGAAACTGGAAAATTATTGAGAAAAAATAATTTCATTCTAGGGTTCAATTAATTTATTTTGATATGAGTTGATATAGAGAGGAATTAATATAAAACGATTGAAAAAATCATATTGTAATAATTGGTCATTAAGAAATGATCTGAAATTTTTTAACTTACGTTACATGATAAATAGTCAGTAACAATTTATGAAGATTAAAAAACTTTTCTCCTATTAATCAAGTTTTGAAGATCTTGAAACAATAAAGTCATTCGACGAGAATTGTGAGATAAATTAAGAAAATGCGAAAGAACGAATTGCGACCATAAATAATCGTGTAATTCGAAAAAGAAGCACAAAAACGACCACCGACAGCATAATCAACTTTATCGTTTTCCGCACTTCGTAAACTCGCACAATCGATCTTACAGGAATAAAAAGCGCAATTTAAAAGTGAAATCGGGGATTTCGTGACTTACGGCATTAATTATATCCGAGCCAAGTTATCGCAGCGATTTATGCAAATTCAATGAATTATTCCGTGGTTGGAAGAGCGCATCGAAATTCTTGGGATGGCCATTTTGCTGGTGTACCATCTGGAATTCTTCGAAATGGAAATGAATTTCCCAATTCTTCATTTCAGATTTAAAACGTGAAGATCTTGGACAATGAAGATCAAGAGTGAAAGAAAATGTGGGAGTGATTTTATGAGGAAAATTCTGGATGAGTGTAGAATTTAAAAACAAGTTATGTGGAAGTGCACTTTATATGAACTGTAGTTTTACGGAATTGTCGAAACTATTTACATTTTACAGAACATATTATTATTGGCAATACAATTTTTAACTATTTTATGTAAGTAGTATATTTTTATGAATTTTAAGTTATTTGTGAATCTGAAGGTTTCTAGAATTCGATTCTTTAGTTTTCTAATTCCAATACATTACCATTATTTCTAAAGATGCCAGATGCGATAATAAGATCTACGTAGACTTTTATGATTCATTTTTTTAGAGTGTCTAAAAGGTTTCGTAGTTTTTCATGGTATTCTTACAGATTTTTATTACTTCTATAGATTTTGATATACCTTTTTTCAGAATTCAACGGTCCATTCAACTAAATCAATGGTTGCTGTAACTAAACCATTTTTCTCCTTGTACATCCTCTAGATTTCAGTAGGTACATTTTTAATCATTATCTCTTTACTTTTCCTTTTTTACTGTTTAAATTAGGTTTCAGAATCATTATTATTATATCAACGCATCATTTTACTATCGTTCATATTTCGATTGGTTTTTAGGTACACTATTCTTTTTCCTCATTTTTACACAAAATAACAATCAATTTTATAATAATCCTGAAAAGATTTGGGAAGCTCAAAACCCTCCTCTGCCAACACACCTGACAATGTCAATGAAAAAAATGAAAATGAAATGAAAATGAATACCTGACAATGAAAAAAAACTCTTCCTCCAACTATCGAATCCGCTCCTGAAAAAACCTCCCAATTAACCCTCTCATCTCCTCCTCCCCAATAACTCCCAACTAATCAATCTTCCCTCGTATCAGATAAAACCCAAGAAACGCTTCGCAGCGTTTCGGACCCAAGTTCCGAGCCGCGCGGCGAACATTAGTTATCTAATTTACGAGGTTCGAAGGGAGCCCTGCTCGGATGCCACGCGGAAACGTTCTTTTTTTCGCTTTTAATTCGCGGCGTCCCAGCAATGGACTCTCGGAATCTCCTTGAACCGCTTTGCCTTCGGCTGTTAACTTTCCAGAGAGAGAGAGAGAGAGAGAGAGAGAGAGAGCAGCCCCAAGACTCCGTTATCTCGACATTGTTCTTGTCCCCAGACGTCTGTTATGTATGTACGGAGCGTAATCTCGCGTTGAATATGTCCTCCGGCTTCGGAGAAAAGTATACGCACGAGAATGAGCCTCGGGGCGCTATCTTGATTTTAATTTCAATGGATGGAATAGGTAGGACCACAGCCAGGGGGGTGGGGAGGGGGGCGAGTCATGGCGATCGGGTTTTTCGGGATTGGCTTTGTCCTGGTTGGGAGTATCGGCCTTTTTATGCGGAGTGGCCGACGCTTCTTAGATTTTGGGATGATAGAGTTGGGTTTGGGGGAGGGTTTTGTGGATAGTTTTGAATTTGTTGTTTGAGGATGTAGGGTACTTAGAATGTATGGAAATTATTGCTTTTATGATATTTTTATCGTTGTGTGTAGTATGATTGTGGAATGGAATTATTTGTTGGAATTTATACACGGTGTGCTCTACGAATAATGATTTTTAGAGAAGGATTATATCATATTATAACTTTTCTATAGTACATCATAATAATTAATGTAAGGCATATGTATTCAGTTTATCGTTACATAAAGTTTCTCCAAACTAATGAAACCTTACATTGTCGCTAAAACGCTTTGTAATCGGATCCACCATACGACTCAAGTCCCTAAAACTGCAACAACGTAATAATGTTGTATTGAACATGATCACCAGAAACGTTTCAAGGCTCGTAAATCAATACTTTTAAAAACCTTTGCCTAAGCCCTCGGCTCCCACATACAGGCCTATTCAAGCTCGTATTTCAAAAATGTAAGAAATCATTATCGTCGCCTCGTAAATGTTTTACACTTAAGCAAATTTTACGATTTTTAGGAAGTATAAATCTCAAGTTGAGGCTGAATACGTAAAAAAAATTATCCTTACTTTCCACTTGCCAGAACTGTAGGCAGATCGTTAGAAACTTTTTTACTTAGAAAAATTACCACTTTTGCGTAATTTGTGCAGCGTTTCGTGCAGAAAGTTTATAAAATCTTTTTTATATCAAAAAAAAAGGAAAGATCTTGTCTTATAATACTGTAAGCATATTTGTTCTTCTCATATTTATTTAATGTCAACGCTAGCACACATATCTGAAGATTTAATCTCATTACTTCTGTTCGTTTCCAATTTCTATAAATTCGTACAATAGTTACATATTTATCCTACGAAGGAGAAAAAGGATATTTTCAACAAATGCTAAGTTGCACACGAGCGCAGCGAGTGTACAAATGCATGAGTGGGAGTCATTCTGTTTCTCCCTTGTAGCAAATTCTATTTTTTTCATGCATGTGTAGAAGTCTTTTTCTGGAAAATATAGGAAAAGAAACACACTAGTCAAACAAGTTTTTTGATTTTTTTTTTTTTTTTTTTTCGTTAAATTTTCTAAATGCATAATTCATAAACGAAACATTTCTAAAAAAAGTTTCTAGGCATTTTCTAGGAAAAAATGCATGAAAGAAAAGCATGAAAAAAAATTATTAAGAAAATAAACAAAAAAATGTGTATAAAATCTACATTTCACACATTTCAGAATAAAAAATTGAACTTATGTTAGTTTTGTAGTCCCAACAAAATGTAAAACATTGAAAATCATCTATATATTTATTTTTATACACACTCTTCCATTCTTGATATTTATTATGCAATTATTACAATTTTTATTCAAGAAACTCAAGATAAATTTTTTTCATCGTTGTAGTGATTCTGAATAGACTTTTGGTTCCATTTACGAGATATAAGATGAAATAACTACATGAAATACATTTTTCCAATGTTATACGCGAGTGTCATTATTTTCTTTCTGAAAAGAAAAGCCGGTCGATCACGGCGAGCCCCGTGACTTGTAATCTTTTCCAGACTCGTCGTCTCCGCTTAATCTCCCGATCCCCTAGGCGTATCTTTTATACGGGATTGCCGACTCCTCCTTTGGGGAAACGCCGGGGATTCGCGAACGGTAGTGCGTTATTAGCGCGCGATATTAACGGCAAAAGATCGCAGTCCCGCCAGTACATGCCATGAAGTTCCATAATACGATTTTCCTTTTTTGCCTCGATTCGTTTTACGAGCAAAACTTTCGACCCTCTCTTTCTTTTATTTCTTTAATCTCTTTTTTTTCCACCCCCGACACCGTTATACCAGACGACGAAGCGAATTCTCGATTCTACGCTGCTCGAGTGTTTTTTTTTTCTTTTTTTTTAAGTGCAACTTCTTATGGCGCATTTGGTTGGGAGTGAAAGCAGAGTGAATCTAGAGAGCGCAAATGTCTTGAAAATGATGATAACTTTATCAATATTTGTGCCTAGGAAAAATTCAATGTTAAAGGATAAGAGGTTTTTTTTATTTTGAGCATTTAAGTAGATTATAATTTTTGTTCATTATTCTTATAAGTGTATACAATTTAAAAATAATATTTTAAACGTTATCATAACAGAACAATTATAATTGGAATCAAATTTAACAAAAACATTCTTCAAGAGCCAGGAACATTATTATGTTTAATTTAAGAAATATTAAATTTCATTTAATTTTAAGAACTCATATTAGTTTTGTCCTCTAATCCACAGTTAGTGCATTTTTGATAATTCAGTTTTTTTAATATCATTATAATTATACCGATGTGTACTCTTTGAACATTCATTTTAATAACTGTTTAATATTCCAACATGAAACAAACATCAATTAGTACCGAATTTTGTCAGGCATTTGAACCCCTAAGCCCCCTTCTGCCTATACCAGTGACACCTCCCAAACCAGAAATTATTCCGGTCAACGCGATTTTCATGACGCCACGTTTCTGCTTGATGCTAAAAACCATATTCCCAAAGGGCTCATTATGGTTGAACGAGTTTCAAAGGTAACAAGTATCGGGATTCGCTTTTTGGAGCGTGTACTCGCAAACAAGTCGCATCCTTGACCCAGCTGGAACAAAACACAAAATGAAGGCAGCGTCCATGGCCAGACAAAAGAGCAGCCGAGAAACTCGAGTTACAAAAGCTGCAGCGGCGAAAGGAACGAGGGCGGGACGCGTATACAAAGTGGACTGGAAACGAAGCAAAACGGAGTTGAAACCGAGTGAAAGGGAGCCGCCGGAACGGTGCAACGACGCCGAGGAACGAACAGGCTGCGGGTAATGGCCGACTATTTTGCGCCATACTCCGCGAGTCTTGGTAGAAAGGGATGGATTCACCCTTTCATCTATGCTTTTAAGCACCAAGAGAATGCGTAATCATGACCTAACCAGGAATGCTTGATATAAGAGGAATTTCCGTAGCAGACAAATGACACTGCCAAAGACGTAGACAGAAAAAACATTCTTGAAGATCTTCAATATGAAAATCGTTATATTGGCTCTGTGAGAACGAGAAATATTCTAAAATCTTTATTCTCTAGCTTTTTTCATGTGTAACTTCTTATGGCGCGTTGGGTTGGGAGTGAAAATGGTGTGAATCCAAAGAGCGTAGATGCCAAAAATGGCGATTAAATCATTGATACTTGTGCTTAGGAATATAAACTTAATCTAATTAATGTTGTTTAAAATATGATGACTAGGGATGCAATTTTTTTCAGATTGCATTATTTTCTAAAAACTTTTAAAAATTTTAGAAAAAAAAGATCGAATTCAAATTTTTCGTGTTAACATTGTTGGAAAATGTAATAAAAGAAAAGAAATGGAGAACAAACTCGTCAATTTTTAAGGCTTCAAAGAGTATGAAAAAAGTTGAAAAATATCTAGTTGAACATTTTATATGTACTTCATTTAATACATCGAACGATATTTAATAATCCAACTGTGGGATAAACAGAATAGTTCTAGAAGTAGAGCTTGGAAAAATTGCTTTCCTCAACCGGTTGTGGACAATAAGATTACAAATGGTCGACTCGAAATCGTCACGTGTAGGCCACCCATGATAGCAAATAGCAGTCCCCATTTCACCGGATTTTCCGGGCTATAAATTCATCATGGGTAATTGAAGATAAGGCTGTTACAGGAAAACGTCTCCACGGTCGAGGCAATCCTGTCCTGTCCTAATCAACGTGCAACGCAAAAACTAAGTTAACTCTTATTTACGAAAATCTTTGGATAATCACTTGATTTTTTTTTAATGGACGTTTTAAAAAATTTTATTTAGTTACAGAGGTATTGATTGATGTTTAACATACTGTCCTTTGTCTATAATTAACTTTTCTCTGAGGTCAAAAATATGTGTGTAAATAATCTGGAGATTAATGAGGTTTTCTAATGGGGTTTTTGAAATTTCATGTAATCGTGAAACAATTTGACGCTATGATACTAATAGATAAATGAATATGAATTTGTAAGATACTCAGAAATTGTAAGGAAAATGTTATATCGAGAAATAGTTTTGGATTTTTTACAACAGTTATATGCAAAACAAAAATTATAATAGATCATAAAATTCTATAATTTTATTTTGCGGTATATGGAAATACTGGAAACCTGTGAAAAAACTAAAGAGCTCTACACAATACATTGGGAACTAATGAAAATGATAAATTAAAAAATACTAAAAACCCAGTAAGTACTGAATATAAAACGAAAAAAAAAAAATAAGAATTAAAAACCAATCATTCGAAATTCGTTTGATTTCTTTAAAAACTAGAGAAGGGTAAATTCAATAGCATCAAATTATGATAATTTATGTGGTACTTTATAAGCACAGGAAAAAATGTTTGAAAGTACATAGAAGTCCTATAAAATCGTTGAAATTCAAGTGGTCAAGGAAATAGTATGAATCCAAGAGAACATAACTTTATCAAAAATTAATTTTGTCATAGTAAAACTACATAACTTTTATTTCTGCAGCTCAGAAATCTAGAAATCTTTATGGAAAACTTGAAAAATAACAGAAAATCTTCAAAATTGTATGATTACTTAAAAATTACAAAAAGCTGAAATCACCAGTAGTTTATAAAATATCAGAAACATACATAGTTATAAGGATATAATTGAAGTCAGTCGTAGAAATTCTACTTCTTTTTGATTTCTCGAGCATCACATTCTAGTTACCTATAGAGCGATTCACGATGATACTAAAAATGTATCAAAAGAAAAAACTGTAGAGTTCCACAAAGTTTTAAAAATACTGAAAAAGGATGAAAATAATGCCAGAGTACAAGATACTATTAACATAATTATTATAAATTTTTCAGAATTTGTTCAATCTTCTGAACATCAAAAGAACTTCAAATTCTAGATTACTGGGATCAAAAAATAAATATGTACATAAATTAACAAAATTACTCAAAAATGTTCATAAACATACAAATTTCAGGAAAAATTCCAAATGTCGATTTCAAAACAAAGTTTATTCGTGAAAACAATCTTGTTTTTTGTCGCCTGCTTTAAGCGCGCAGTTTTTATATAAAAATGTCTATTGCCTGAAGTATTCAACAAACTACTCTGAAACTTTGAAAAACTGTCTAATAAACTTAAAAAACAAATTTCGGAAGATATTTTGGTTTCTGAAATGCACACTTTGAATTTGAAGAAACAATGTTTATTTGTGAAAAATCTTGCTCTTCATAGCCTACTTTAAACTCGCAGTCTCATTAAAAAATAAATAGTTTCAATGTATGCATATCATAGTAATTAAAAATAAAATATTACCTTAAATAAAAGTTAAACTGGAAATATCTGAAAAGAATTTTCTTAGTTGCGTAAATTTGTCCTTTTCGGAAGCTTTTATTTGTACATTAATTACACAGAATCGTGACATTTTATTCTGATAAAGATAAACAATAAATTTTCTTTCGTGAATACTTACACTTAATTACAAATTAATTTTCAATTATCCACTACAGAATGATTCTAAATTCACTTACTAAAAGTCCATTTTAAATTTAATTATAACCCCTTTAGTAACTTCTTCAAATACTGTTGACTCAACAAGTTTTTTTTTTTTTTTTTTTTCAATTTAGTCTTTTACCTTGGAGTTTCTGACAGTGATTTTTCAAGATATGTATTTTAAAAGTCTCTATCGTTTTTTTTTTTTTTTTTTGAGATACTTCAGTCACTCTGCGTCACTTTTTTGAATAGTTAAGTACGTATTTAGGAAATCAAAGTTTCTTGGTAAAACTCATTCTGATTTGAAAGGTTCTGTAAAGACTAAAATAATACCCAGATTTTTTATCCTCGGAACAAATCAGATCATAACAATAAATTCTTTTTTTCGATCCACCATCAAATATTCCAAACATCCAATGCCATCCCAATTATCAACCCAATATCATCAAATGTCGATGCTTTTGATTTTTCTTTAAAATCTCTTTCGATTAGGGGTGGTTTTTTGATTGCACGATAAAAGATGCTCATTCCTTCTCGTCGTAAACGCTCCCCGGAATTTCGGGCGGTCGCAGCTGCGAACAAAAGTTGGCTGCTCGAAAGCTCGGGGTGTGCTCGGAACGTGACCGAGAGTCCTCTTTTCTTCATCTCTAGGAGGAAGGGATGCTTGGAAAGGGTGAAAAGGTGGCGATAAAAACGTCTTTCCTCGAGTTCTTTTGGCCGGCTGCTCGTGCTGCAGTCTGCACAAAAGGGATGGACGTTTTCTGGGGCTCGGTGTAATGTTTCGTGGGATTTGTATTGAATCGCCTCGGCTTCGGCTAAATTGACAATGTGACTTTCGAGTGGTTTATGATGAATTTGTCAAAAGTAAAATGATGATGCACAATGATCGACAACATTCCACAATTCTTTGCAGTTTAGAATTTATGAAATTTGACTTGACTTTGAAAAACTGATTTGGTACACTTGAATATGTTTTTAGTTCACACAAACAAATTGTATGGAACTGTAACAAATTTTGTTTCAGTCAAAAAAATTAACGTTTCTACTTTTTTTAATTTGCTTTTCCGAACTAAAAATATTGTACAGTCAAAAAAACTTTGTTCGTGTGAATTCAAAATTTATTCGAATAAACGTAGCATTTGGTAGGTCAAATAAGGACCAAACATTTGTTTCAGCCAACAAAATTTGTTTTACAGTATAGCTTTTTTTCTGAAGTTTAATATCCAACAATGAATATTGACATTTTTTAAAATGATTTTCCAGAAGTTTTATTCTGAATTTTTTATAGTATGAGAAAAAGTTGAGGTACAAATTGCATTTGACTATGAAATCGTAGTGGTGTAAAAATTTTTGAAGGAAATGTTTAGTATATCAATCTTACTCATAAAACGTTACAAAATAATCAAAGTATTTCACGAAATTTGAGAACATAGGTTTTTTTTACTATTGAGCTGAATCTTCTTGAAGTTCAATTCCACATTTCTCAAGCAAAATGACGTTTGATAATCATCAGTATCGTCATTGAAAAAAAAAATTTGTATTACAATGTCCATCTGAACTTGAGTTATTAATAATTTAATCCTGTGATTCGAAAAAGAAATGGAAACAAAAATAATGAAATGATCATTCCTAAGCGATTGATAATTTTCAAAAAAGAAATGAATTTAAAAAATACTACCAAAGTTTTACGATTTTCTGTCAATCGGTACAGACGAAATTGGACATTAAAATTTCGTATTGGGATATAAAAATAAAATGATAAATCCAAAATAATTTACTCGACTCCTTATATTCAGTGATTTTAAAAAAATCTTCCAAGTATTTTGATTGTAAATATTAGAAAACACAAAGAAAAATTGAAATACATACGTTAAGATGTAGAATTGTAATGCAGTTTTTTTAAGCTATGATTTCAAAATTAAAAAATTTAGCTAAACGTTAAAAAATCAGCAACTTAATTCGAATAACAATTTATTATATACTTTTCAGCTGAAATTTCTGGTGATTAGGTTCTACTTTTTGAGGATAGTTATTGTTAATTTATTAACCAAACTATCAAAGTTTTTTTTTTTTCATTTCCAAACTAAAATTTTCAATCATGTACTCTCAAACCTTGATCGAAGTCACCTTGATCGAAGTGGCAGAAAATTTACGATTAGTCACGCTTTGCAGTTTTATGGGTTTCTCTATCGTCCCACATTCTCCGCTGTATCTAAGAAGGGCATTTACGACCTCGAAGGACAATGTTAAAAAAACGATATGGCACTGCGTGCTACCGAAATCCGACCCTGAGCCTACATTTTCTACCAAAATCTTTTGTGACTGCCGGATTTATTGCCCTCGATCGAAGTCGCACAAGACTGAAGTGACGACTTCGATCAAGGTTCGGGCGTAATTCCAAATCATATCCAAAACTTTGAATGGCTTACATTTTTTAAACTGCTTTAAAAAATTGAAAAATAACTAATCGCATTTCTTATTTAGGTTACTGTTCTATTAAACCGTCAATTATTGAAATGTCATCATTTCCTATTTTTAATTTTTGAAAAAAGCAAACTATACTTAAAATTCAGTAGGTAAACGATTTCAACTTTACTACCACCCTGCGGAAAATTCATCTTGTTCACAATTTCAGGAATTTTTTTTTTTTTTTCATTCAAAATCTCCTCTGCATACTTTGTTTCACCAAAAATTTCCCTTTCAATACACGTTTAAATATTTCGATCAAAACCAGCCCCCTCAAAATTCCCGTCACGCACGCTATCGCGCCGGGGGATTTTAAAGGAAATTTTCGTAGGCGAGCTGCAAGGGGAAGGGGGAAGTGAAGAAGGAGTAGGGTGTTAGGAAAAAACGTGACCGATATCGCAAGTTGAATGGAACCCTCGGAAATACCTGTTACGAGACGCTCGTTAATTTTGTGTCGACATTGATGGTCGCGTTTCATTTCCCACGCGCTAGTAAATAAATGCAGAGATAAATTTAATCGCTGGTTCTGGAAATCGGAAGATTTCAGTGATCGGGCTAATTTCAAATGCTTAGAAATGCTCATTTACTGAAATAATGGATGTTTTTCATGTTTTACGTTTTAAGACTACAAAAATTAATGAGGAATTTAATTGCAGTAGTTATTGCAAGTTTTGTGAAATTCTGGAACGTGTGGGATGTGGATTTGATGAACATTTCGAATGCATTTATTTATATTATCGTACAACTGATATACGGAAAGAAATTTCCGTTAAAAATTACTGTGAAATTCTGTACAAAAATTACCGTGCAGCACTTGATTCATGGGACATATCGACAATTTGTCATTGTTTACTGAGTGTGACGCAAGCATTACGGACCACTAGGTGAATTTTACCGTGCAGTCAACAAATTTTAACTTTAGAAATGCATTTATCCGCGACAGCTCATTAATGTTTCATATTA
>JAPYZL010086852.1:0-11025 GCA_030522825.1 Platygaster orseoliae
TGCATTTATTGTTTAAATTTCAAACTTGAATAACTTTTTTGATTTTGAGTTTTGTGAAAAGTGGCAGAGGACTTTTCGATTCAGAAAAATATGAAAAAAGTTTGGTTAAAATATTATCCGTTTAAACTGGACCACCCTGTATATCTGATATTTTTCTTTTTATTCCTCATTTTCTTAGTATTTACACAATTCTAACAATTCTCTTGTATTTTAATGGATTTCTACGTAAATTTTTGAAATATTGTTTTAGTATTTAAGGTTTTCTGAATTTTGAAGAAAATTAGTTTAACATAGTTTCTACTATGCATTAATAGTTTTTTCGAATTTTTAAAATATTTACAAAATTTTTAAGAATTCCATAGTATTTTTAGATGTTAAGTATTTTCGTCGATTCCTGCATAGAGTTTCAAAATTTGTTGCTCTAATAGAATTCAAATTTTGATCGATTTTTAGTAATTTCATAAATTCCTGATAAAATTGCGTTTATAAATGTTTAATAGATGTCTTGTATTTTCCCATTTTGTTATAGCATTCTTAATAATTTTTCTGGCAATTTATAGATTTCTTATTTATTGTAGATTGCTATAATAAGCTTTGTGCAAAACACGTACAAAAAAGGTGCTTTCTGCACCTGAAAACAAACACGAAGGACGTGCATTTCCGACCGGCGATTTGGTTTCGATCATTTCGAAGTGAGCGACACGTGTTATTACGTGTTTTTGGTGCTTATTACCTAGGGGAAGGTTTTATTACCGACAGAAAACCAGGGATAAAAAACTCAACGGCGGCCACTTTGAACTATAGTTCAAAATGGCCACCGTTGCACCGTGTTGGAAATGCACCCCCTTCGCGTTGATTTTCAAGTGCGAGAAGCACCTTTTTGTGCGTATTTTGCAAAAAATATCGTTTGCAACTCGGACCTGAGGCTTGGCTTTTTGGGCGAAGGCCAATTTATCAGCCTCGGCTACGCCTCGGCAGATAAATTGGCCTTCGCCCAAAAAGCCACGCCTTAGGTCCTAGTTACAAAATATACTATTTTAGAACTTGATGCTCTTAAATTTGAAGTTTTATAGATCATATGTATTTGTTTAGATTTTTCAGAAAATAATTCTTTCATAGAATTCTATTACTTTGAGTATTTTGTCAGAGTTTAGATAATTCGTAGGATTTTCTTTTTTTTTTTGTGGATTTCTTTAAAGATTCTTTGAATTTGATTCTTTAAACTTCAAGTTTTTTTAGATTTTTAATATTTTCGTAGATTATAATTTTTCTATATTCTTTACTAAGCTGAAAAACTTTTAAAAATATTTATTTTCTACGTTATTCTAATAAAGCATTTTTTTTTTTTTGATGTCGTATACGAAAAAACTGCTGAAGCCAGGAATTTGTTATTTTTGAATTATTCCTAAAACTTTATTCTATCTTTACATCTATCTTTACATGAAATAAAAATTAATTTTATCTAAATTTCATGAGTGGTTTGAACTCCAAAAACCCTGAAAATGACTATAAATTTCAAATTCTGTGTAAGTCCTAATGATTCAACTAAAAGTGAATTATAAATTTGCTTTTCATAATAAAATGACTGATTCGTCGAATGGTATATACTTGTCAGTTCGGAATTTTTCATGAAAAAAGTTGTCATTATTTAAAAACGTCATTTTCATGAATGACTGGGCTTTCTTTACTCCCAATTCAAATATTTTATTTGATCGTAGCGGGCTTTTTCAAAACTATGGCTATACAGCTATTTTAGTTTTGGAACATATCTCAAAGAAATGTGATTTGCTACGTACAGAACAATTCTTTTTGGGAAACAACGTCCCAAAGAGATAAGTTTGTGTAAGAAACGGTCGTGAGCAAAAACTCTGCCGTGGGATGCCAACGAACGACTTCAACCCTTCGTTGTATGTGGGAGAAAGTGCATTCCGGATTGCATAGGGATTCTTCAAGTCCTTTTTCCGGAATATGCCACAGCTTCACCTGTACCCAATTCATTATTCAGTAATTAAAACTACTAAAATCTGAAAAGTATTTTTATCAATTACTGTATCAAGTACTAAAAATTAAAAATACTGAAAATTAACTGAAAAAAAATTATATACTAATGTGTAGAGTTGGCAATGCCAATTTTTGAAATTAAAACACTTTTAAATTAAGTAACTAAACAATGAGAAATTCGAGACATTTTCAGATTTTAATTTTCAATCATGAACCACAGAACCGAGAAATTTTTTACTGAATTTTGAAGAATGAAAATTTTTTAATTGAGGCTATTTCAAAATCGTGATTTTATACTTACTTTTTAATAATTATGATATTATATATTATTTATATTATATATGATATGGATACATAATATATATTTTATGTAATTTAATTTATATTACATTATAAACTATATTCTTATTTTAAACACTAATATAATTTATATTTACTTTATAAATTTACTGATTTAATTTTCTACTGAATTTTGAAGAATGAAAATTTTTTACTGAAGGCAACTTCAAAATCCTGAATTAAACTACCAGAAATCGATTTTTTTTGGTACAACAAAAAAATTCAGCTAGTATTAGGAAAATTGGAATTTCTTATTACTGAATCAACTAAATTTTACATCTCAGAAAAAAAATGTAATATCATTCTAATGCCGAACGTTTAATTTGTATTCCATGTAACTAGAATTTGATAAATTTAAATGAAAACAACACACAAGGCAATCTTGAGATCCAGTAGCAAGAAGACCATCATGGAAAGGTGAGAAATCCATATCTGTCACTGTGTCAGCATAAGCATGGAGCAAAGGCATAGTTTTTCCTTTTCTACCACAATCGTTCAATGGCAAAACTGCGAGACTTGATCCTAAGTAATGCAAAAAAAATATTGAATAAATAAGAATTTCACGATGTTTTTAAAAAATATGGACTCAAGGAAAATTTTTTGATTTTCTAGATTTTATAAATAATTTCAAGAATAATAGATCAAACAGTCACGATAAAATGAAAAATTCATCTTTAAAGATTTTTTTAACAATTTACCATGAAAAAGTACATTCTCAATAAAAACTTGTTGATATAGCATCGGGAGGAATTCGAAAAATATCTTTATTTGCAAGAATTTATAAATTTGTATTACCATTGTGATCAACATTGAAGGCCATAAACGCAGCAGACGCAGCAATGTTGTTTCCATAAGTTTGGTAAGACCCAATGAAAATATCCCGAATGCAGGCTTCAGGTTTCGGAACGATGGGCGTTGCATTTTTGTACTTGGAAGCCTTAAATCTCCAAGCCATGATTCAAAACTGAATTGTTGGTTTTTTCGTTGTTGGTATTAGGTCATGTGAACTAGAAAAGTATTTGAAAAATACGATAAATTTTTCTTCTAGAAATAAAATTAAGGAGTGTTCGTAGAATATTGTATCACATCTCTCAAATGAGAAATACATTGAATTGTACTTGATAAAACGAAAGTCATAATTTATGAATGCTGAGCTGATCTGATTGATTTGAATAAGGGGACTGAGATAGCAAAAATATTTTTTGGCACAGATTAATTCGAGAAAGTAGAAATTAAAAGAAACACAATTATTCACATACATTTTTTTGAACTATAGTTATAATTTTTATTAAAATTTTGAGAGAAAAACACATTTCATAATTGGGAAAACTTTATATAGCGTTTATTTATATAGGTCAGAATAATATAAAAAATATAGAGAGATAGAAATTTTTTTAGTTAATTAATAATTACTTGAATAAGTTTGATGGGATTGAATCACGAGTTATGAAAATCAACTACTGAAATAATGAATTAAAATATAATTTCCTCAAGTAAAAATCTTTGAAGTAAATTATTAAGTTTCAACTGAAGCTTTTTTAACTAGGGTCTAAAATTTATTGATAGATCCTCCCAAAATTGAAAGTTTTAGACATTTTCAAAGATAACATAATAGGTACCTAATCGTTTTTACTTTCATGTTTTTTAATAAACATGAAAATTAATAAAATGTTTGTCTTTTACTTAACAGAACAAGTTTAAGGGTAAAATAGAAAAAACAATTCGAAAGATTGAATTATTTGTTTATGTTTATATGGTTAAATGGAGCAAAAATAAGAATGTAACTTAGAATAAATTTTGTACGTAGCGTAAAATATTCCGATATTTATTATCATATTTTCGATCAAAACGAAACTGTGTCTACAAACAACTTCATTCGTGTGTGCGTACTATCGATAATTTTTAAACGATTCTCGAAAATATCAATATTTTTTACGGCGAGGTCACGATGCAATTGTATCGTGTCATCTGAAAATATCATAGTATCGATTATCGGTATTTTCACTGATGATTCCCATGAAATAGTCCTTCTTTTTATTCCAGTTTTTTATTATTTACATATATCTATATACATACATAGTATAGATATATATGTATATGTATAAAAAAACTGGGATAAAATGAACTGGGATATTTTATTTTAATATATTTATTTTTATTATTTAAAATTATATACACTATAATAAGCAAATGTGATGTTTATTTATTTGTTCGAATGTTGTTTTAAGATGTAATTTTTGAGTAAATCCGTTTTTTGGAAAAAATAAAAAAAAAAGACAAAAACACAAAATAGTAGGACTTTAGAATGCTTTAGTGTGTTTTTTTATACCGATATTGCAAACAGAATATCGAGTATCGATAATATCGGACTCAAAAATATCGGTCGACATTATCTATATTTTAAAAAAGAAATATCTTTATTTTATCGACAACCCTAATTATGTGGTAGAAAAAGAAAAGGTAAGAAACACCAGGACCTACAACTCTGAGACCAAAACTTGGAACACGTTTATTTGAAACTAAGTTATCATCAGGTCCCTTTTCACAGCCCTGGTCACAAATACACTTACTATAATAAAGTAAAATCTCAATTTTTTTCTCAAGAATTTGTATTTCTTGATTCACAATTTATTCTGGAACTATATTTATTATCAGCTGAATATCAGATGCATTATATGTGTAATTTTCACACAAAACTTTATTATAATTGACTGATAGAGATTTTGCTTGAAAGTTTCATTCAAAACTCTGTCAAAAGTGAAGTAATAATATGATGAATAAAGCTCAATTAAAGGTACTTGGAACCTACTGTAGTGTGAGAAAGGCACATAGAATAGGAACTAGCTGAAAGGAAGAAGGATGAAGAGAATGTCTCCCAAGTCGCCTTAACAACTGTTTACACTGAAAATATTGAGTTATAATAATATTTAATAAATCTATAACGTTGTATAATTACTATAATATAAATATATTGGAATTAAATATATAAGATTCATTGTTACAATAAATTATTATTTAACTTTATTATATATGATTTAAATAATGATTTTATTGAAAGATTGTATTCAAGACACTCTCCAAAATAAAGTTATTATAATTTGATGACCAGAGTTCATAAATACTACATTTATAACTCGATTAAGAACTGTGTTCCCTGCATATATTATAACTATATAACTATGATAAAATAAATATATTAGATCCGTCTAGATATCAAACTTGCAAATCAAACTTTATTTAAATTAATTTATAAAGACTTTCTATACATTTTTTTTTAATTACAATCTCTATTGTCAAGTTATTATAATGTACGATGAGAATTATAATTCATCATTTGCATTAGCATAATCGTGCTCATAAAAACCACAGAAAAACCCAAATAGCAACTGTTATCAGTGAACAAGTTATATCATAATAATATACGAGGAATGAAAACATTGTGTAATTACTAAAATATAAATATATTGTAGTTGATAATATCAGATCTCGCTATGAAAATGTAACTTTTAAAATTGAACTTTATCATAATTAATAAAATTGATCATTTTATTAAAAAATTGCTCTTAAGACACTCTTAAAAGTAAATTTATTTTAATCTGATGAATAGAGTTAATGAAAACTACATAAATAATTAAATATACAACTGTGTTCAATGAATGTATGTATTATTAATAATATAATTATGATGAAATAAATATATCAGATTCGTCTACATACATCAAAATTGCAAATCAAACTTTATTAAAATTAATTAAGACATTATAAAAGTTTCATTTAATACAATCTCTGATGTTAAATAATTATAAAGTATGACATGAATTATAATTTATCATTCGCATTAGTATAATTGTGCTCGTAAAAAACCACAGAAAAAACTCAATTAGCAACTGTCATCAGTGAATAAGTTATATCATAATAATATACAAAGAATGAAAACATTGTATAATTATTAAATTAATATAAAAATATATTGTAATTATAAATCAGATTCATCTGTGCAAATGTAACTTTTAAAATCAAACTTGATTATAATTGTTTTTTAATTATTTTAATGAAAATTTTTACTAAATTTAAATTAAAAATTGCGTTCAAGGCACTCTCAAAATTAAAGTTATTTTAATCTGATGATAAAAACTACATCAATAACCAAATTTACAACTGTGTTCCCTGAATGTATTAATAATAAAATAAAATTATGATGTAATAAATATATCAGATACATTTACATTCGCGAAACTTGCAAATGAAACTTTATTATAATTGATTAGAAAGGATTCTATGAAAAACTTTCATTCAAAACATTCTCTAATACAAACTTATTGTAATGTGATGAATTATGCTCATAAAAACCACATAAAACACAATCAACAACTGTCATTCCAACAAAAACTACACCCTATACTCCCATTAGTGGTACCACTCGAAAGTCAAGAATTTGCGATCTCCGTTTGGTAAAACTAATCAGATTTTTTCACACCCAAGTCCCTCAAACCCAAATTCAGCAAAAACATTTGAAATGCTTGAATCTAATAACACTAAAACCCCGACTCATTACGTCCACACTTTTACATAACAAGATCAATAAACGACAAAAAAAATCAGCAAAAACAACCACCCCAAAAAACACCCTTTCGCTAACAGCTGAAGAAAAAAACTTTACGTATCCCCACAAAACCCCTCTCCCGCCGACGTATTTTTCCACCAATTGCAATATCGCGTCAAAATGTGCAAACGAGAAAAAGTATCGCAAAGCCGCGAATGACTAATAACCCTCGGGGGTGAGTTTTCACCCCACCCTCGAGCGAAGAATTTCCCGACAAATCGAGTTGTTTACCAGCCACAATCACGAGACTCGTGTCCACGATCAACGGGCGAATTTCGTTCACCGATGCTTCCACTTTTTCGGCGTGTTTTTCTTCGAAATAAAAAACTTGGATAATTAACTCACGGCGTCACTACGAAATATCCACGAATGACAATGACAGCCGGATGTGGAGAAACCGGCCCTTCCACGACATTTTCGTCCCCTTCCAAATCGGAGGTTCATCGTCTCGCTTGCTCCAACGTCGTTCAACGGGATTTCGAGAGAGAAAGCGGAACCTCCTGGACAGGGACGGACGATGCAGGGGCGTTTCTTGGTCAAAACTGTGAGTGAAAGTTTATTTTTACAGAGTGATTGAATATGACCTGCACAGAGAGAAATTTTTGGTTACAACAACTTTTGATTTAGTAAAATATGAGCCCACCAAAGTTTCGGGTAGTACAACCAAAACTTTAGGTATGCACTAACCAGCAAATAGTTGGTTATTGCAACCTAAGCATCAGACAAAAATTGAGCATTAGTTATGCTATAACACAAGTTCTGGTTATCATAACCAAAGTTTTAGTTGCAGTACCCAAAACTTTGGTGGGTCCATATTTTACTAAATCAATAAACCATTTTTATCCGTGTGAGCAACCGAAAAATATAAATTCCTTGTAAAATTGTAGGACAATATTTTTTTGCCACTTTTTACAAAACTCAAAAACAAAAAAGTTATTCAAGTTTAAAATTTAAATAATAAATACGATTCCTCAACAAGTAGGAATAAAAACCAGGTTCAAAAAGTTACCTAAATTTTCTTCATATTTTTCCGATGAGTCGAAAAGTCCTTTGCCACTTTTCAAAAAACTCAAAATCAAAAAAGATATTCGAGTTTAAAATCTGAAAAATCTGATTGATCGAAACTTGTATCTCGAATATCTTTTTTGATTTTGAGTTTTGCGAAAAATGGCACGACAGGACTTTTCGACTCAGAAAAATATGAAGAAAATTGAGGAAAATTTTGGTCTGTGGTTTTTATCCCCACTCCTCGTAGGAGCGCGTTTATTAGTTAAATTTCAAACTCGAAAACTTGAAAATCTTTTTTGATTTTGAGTTTTGTAAAAAGTGATAAAGGAACTTTCGACTCGAAATTCAAAAAGTAATATCGGATTTTTTTTGATACGGGGATTTTGGTACAACCTGTATAATGTAATAATTTAGGTTTATTCAATTCTAACCTCAAAGATTGACTTTTGGGCGGGCTTTGGAGATTAGAATCGAAAAATAGTATATTATTGTGAGTTCTAACAATGTCTTTTTTGACGAAACTCGCAATACCGTATTTTATTCGATTTTAATCTCCAAAGCCCGTCCAAATATGTCAAGCTTTGAGGTTAGAATTGAATAATAGTATATTTCTTCACTAATGTTGAAAATTTTTTTCGCGAATCAGAGCGTTGTAATCAATTGAGTTGAAAAAATTGTTCCACACTAGTCAAGGACTATATTTTATTCAACAATGTGTGGAAATGCCAGTTTTGCATCGCCCGAGCGTGTGGAAAAGTGGCTTTTTCTCCATACGGCGTTGAATAAAACTTCTTATTATGCGATGGAAAGTCTACCCTGGAAATACCATTATAAGGATAATAATATGATTAAAATCGCAATTTTTGAACTTCTATTTTCTATATCGAAATAAATAAAAAATTTTAAACATTCACTGTGTGATTCACTGATGTTTCACGTAAAAACAGAAATCGAATGTTCCCAAAAAAAAAAAAAAAAAAAATTAACCCTTTTTTTATTTGTCGTTTTTCTTGAAATTTCGATATAAATTCAAATCGCATTTTCAAAATAAAGTATATTAATGAAGTTTACATATTAAGTTCCCAAATGGAGTTTTCAAACGGATTTTCCAAATAGATTTCCCATTGGGAAACCATTTGCTACGTTAACCGGCTAATTCCATCGGACTTTCCAATTGGCAATGATCAATTGGAGTTTCCATCTGGATTTTTGCAGCCGGATTTATTAGCATTTCACGTTTCCTTATAAGGAATTGCAATTATTTTTAAAGATAAAAAGTTTCTTGAATTTCATTTCATCCGCTTCAAACTATATGAAGCGATAGCTAACTGTATATTAAACGCGCGAGATACATATCAGGTTTTCTCGACGGCCTGGATTTGAATCTTCTCTACAACAATTTATCTGGTATATTTATCAACATATTATTGTGTATTAATCAACATAATTACTAATTTTTAATAGACCTTGAAAAAATTTTTGAAAGATTATTCATCTTGCAGGAGTAAGATTTTTCAGAAGATTTTAAAATCAAATTATAATACAAATAAATTATTCGAATAATAATTCATAATAATTTAATTATAAAAAAATTATTTATAGTAAATAATTAATAAAAAAAGAATGAATTATTATTATTCAATATTATAAATTTAATTAATAAAAAAAAATTAAATAAAAGCTTTCTCTTACCATAGAAAAATTTGTCTTGTATAATTCGTATAAACATTTTATCCTGCAACCTTATTAAGTTTTCATAAAATTCAGTAAAGTTGTAATGGATTATTTTTTTGTTGACGATGTGCAAAGAAAATCAAGAATACATAAAAAATTTGATGGTGTTATAGTTGAATTGATTTATTTTAAAGCTCATAAATGAACTTTATGAATCAACAACAAAGTATTCATAATTATAAATACTTTGTTTTTGATTAGATTTATTATAATTCAGTATTGAATACATATCTATGATAGAAAAATTCAATTTTAATCGAATCGCATATCGTGAAAAGTAAATAAAAGTTGCCGTGAAATCGCATTAAGCCAATTTACCAAAAAGTTCAAATCCTGAATGAGACAGAGTGCTTACAACGGAAATATATTTTTAATCATATGAAACATCAGATAACGAATATTATTTATTATTTTAAAAGCTACTTCAGTGCTATATTTATTTTCTTTTAACGAAAAGTGGTCGATGAATAAATTATAAACTGAAACATTGAAATAGTATGTATGATAGTTCATTAATCGTAACGTCTTCAAGAATCTAAATTGAAATATCATTAATTTTGTCTTGAAATTCATATCTTGAAATGTATAGTAACTAAATTTATTTAACTTTAGAATATTGTGGATCATTGTTTTCGAAAACATGATTTTCTGCTTTCTGAAGTAGATGTTCAAGTTTCAAGAAAATAATTTATTTTTACCTAATTTTATTCAATAGTAGCAAACGAATTCTCTTAATATTTTTGAATCAATGTGTAAGAGCGATCGGACTTTCAAGAATTTTCTAAGTTATACTTTTCAAAAATCTTTGTATTCTCATGATTTCAGAACAGTAGGAGAGACTGGGGCAAAATGCGCAGTTTTTGATATTAAATTTTTGAGGCAGCATAAGGGCTGAGAGGATCTGCAAATGGCACTATATTGTAGCCCACATATGTGGCTACAATTTAGCCTCAGGCAACTTTTATTTATTTAAAAAAAAAAACGATTTTCTGCGCATTTTGCCCCACGCTGGGGCAAAATGCGCAACTTGTGGGGCATGATGCGCAATTCCAGAAAAATGGGGTTTTCACGAGGTTGATTGCTGAAAAATTGTGGGGAACACAAAACAAATTATTTCGTGAACAATTTCAATAAAAAATTTTTAGTTAAGAACAAAATTTGATTCTTAAAATTTTTATTTGTTAGGAACAAAAATTTTGTCAGTAGCGATCGAGTGTCCGTCGAGCAACAGGAAAGCGTTTCGACGCGCAATTTGCAGATATTCCCTCGTGAACAGCCTTGCATGTTTCGAATACTTTTCCACCATCAATCCGCTCTGTTTTGCGAACATAAACGCGAAC
>JAPYZL010086877.1:0-11006 GCA_030522825.1 Platygaster orseoliae
GGTGGATTATCAACTGCCTGTGAATTCGTTCCACCATCGAAAATGAGGAAAATGAAGAAGTAAAAATTCTGTATTGTTTTACATTACCTTGTATTTGTTCATGAATAAAAAATGGAAGAGCAAAATAAAACGGTCGTGCTCCACAGCAAGGGGCGGGGCGGGGCCCCTTGTACCAAAAAAAAAAAAAACAAATCACAACAAAAAAACAAAACAAAACAATGATGACGTAGCGCGACGACAGCCGCAACGTGGGACGCCATCTTTGACGCCATCTTGGACGCCGTTCTCCTTCACGTAATGGGTCATCTGGTGAGTGTAAGGGGCGGGGTCAAGGGTGGGGGCGGGTCTAAGGTGGGGATAGTGGGCGTGGCCAGTGGTGGGGGTAGGGGAGGGGGAGGGGAAATTTCATAAACATCACAATGTCACAAAGTGCCATAATATTACAATATCGCAAAAGGTCACAACATCACAAAATGTCACAATATCACAAAATCTCACAACACCCCAAAATGTTATAACATCACAGTGTCACAAAATGTCACGGGGGGTCACATGGTGGGGGGTAGGGGGTCACGTGGTGGGTAGAGGAGTGTGGGGCCGTACACTCCCTGTTTAACTTCTACGGATCTTCCTAGGACGTCCCACGGACGTCCGTGGGGGGTCATAGAAAACGGACATTAAGGGGGTCTTGGGACGTCCCTGGGACGTCCGCAGGAGATCTGCGTGACTTTCGACGGACGTCCCGCGGATGAGTTAGGGACGTTTGTGCTGTCCGGGTAGACTACTATTAAACATCATTTAATGTATGTAATAGAGTTATGTTGAAATATCTTGCGTTTTTCGTTACTTATATACCCTAATGATTTTGATTCTTATAAAGACGTTATGAAAATTTTTTATACAAATTTCTATAAGGTCGACTCTATAATATTTATATAAGAAAAACTTTAAAAAAAAAGTCACCAACTAAAAACTTTATGAAAAATATTTTCTTTATACAAATTTCTTGTTGTAGAAATTCTTATAAAAGCTTTTTTTATAAATTTTTGTTTTCTAAAATAATCTATTGAAAAGAAAATCTATGTAAAAAAAAAATTATAAAAATTTAAATTTTTTCATCAGGTTGGAAAATTTTTTATAAAAATAGCAAAGTTTATATAAAATGTATGATGCTCAAATATTTTTTTGTGAAAAATTTACAATTTCGTGAAAAAATTAATCTTTCCTTTTTTCCTAAACAAATTTTTTATAAAGTTTTTATAAAGTATATTTTTCTAAGTGTACATTTTTCTTAAATGAGAATTTTATGAGGTTGATTCAATAAAAAACAGAATTTTTATAAAAAAATTCTGATTCTTATTAAAATGTTGCCTTTTTTGTAAGAATTAAAATCACTAAGGTAATATTCCACGCGTAAGATGTAAACTGTGAATTTCCGTAACTTTGTAGAAAGCATATGACCTCCTATTTACAGAACTTATTGCTGCAAATAATTGAATGAATATTGTTAGAAATTTAACAGAAATCGTGACAGAAATCATTTCGGTCAGATGTCTGGCAATCATTTCCGCTAGATTGCGGTTGGGCTGCCGTGATTTATTTCCAGCTCATCTTGCCTGATCACAATGCAAGCAGTATTACGGAAATATCAAAGAAATAATTTCTAGCAACGATTTTGTTGGTCTTGCTTTGGCAACGATTGTTTATGGGGTACATATATTGATAAAAATGAACTTCGCCTACTATTAAGGGGATGATGTTTTTACGTACTAAGTTGAAAAACTTATTTTTAGTTTAGATAGTTGTTAAATATCAACGATTAATAATCGAAATCTGATTTGACGACTCGTCGTGTTGACTCACTTTTTCGTTCTAAGCCCCACTTAGCACCGAATCCGAATGTCGCCATCTGTGTCATCAGTCGAGTCGACACATTTAAGGGGGTATTCTACCGAAATAGCCCGAAAATTGCTACTTTGTTGAATTGTAAAAAAAAGAACTATTGAATATTTTAGAGTGAAACGTCTTGTTTGTTAAACTATATTATTTTACTAGCAAATTACAACTTTGATAATAATAAAATATTTATTTGAATTGCAATGGCAACGTTTTGAAGTGAAGGCTGCAGAAAAAAAAGTTGCTTCATGGTTGACATGATTTTGCACGTTCAAATTATCTGAAACACAAAAAGTCACATTTTTTTTATTCAGTGGACTTGTCGCTATGGCCAGTACCAAAAGATATTTGACATCTTGTTTTTAAACAATTTTACACTATTTTTTACGTCGAATTCATGACGTGCAAATCATAATTTGATCCAAAAAGTAGTGTAAAATTATTTAGAAACAAGATATCAAATATCTTTTGGTACCGGCCATAGCGACAAATCCATTGAATAAAAAAAATATGACTTTTTGGGTTTCAGATAATTTGAATGTGCAAAATCATGTCAACCGTGGAACAACTTTTTTTTCTGCAGCCTCAACTTCAAGACGTTTCCAGAAAGCCACATGTAGTCAAACTTGCGTCATGTTTGACATGACGCAAAGTTTGACATGTATGGCGCAAAGTTTGCAGCAGTTGCAAATGCAATAGGTCGGCAGTTTAACGGCAAGCGTTTGTCACAACAAAATAGCTACAAGAATGATGGAAGCTAGCACAATATCATGTCTTTACTACTCACACGTGATGTATTAAATATATCGGCATATTGTCGCAATGAAAATGCTCCTCAAATAAAAACGATTCCTAATTATTAGGATCACGAAGTGAATGAAAATAAATTCTATTAATATTTGTAACTTTTACCGTCTACTACGTTTTTCAATCAAAAGTTTTAAACAAGTTGATTAGATGGGAATTGTGTTCTTTTTTTTCTTCTAATTTTCACTTCCAATTCGAATAAGATTAAGGCACGCATATTTCAAAGAATAACATAAGTATTGTAATATAAATACAAATTTTTTTATTATCATAGTAATATATCAAACAGTTGTTGTTGATTTTTTCGGCAGCTGCTTATCACTTATGATTTTTTCGTGCGTAGAATGCAGTAGAATTGAGTTGAATTGCTGGAGAATGGCGTAGAACTCTGGCACTGTGCGTGACTTAGCTCGACTGAACTTGACTGAACTGAACACTACACCACTGCGCCTTAGTTATATTTTGAGTAGGGGGGCGGTAGAGATCCTCAAAATAGAGAGATTGGCCACTGTGTTTACAAGCTTTGATTGGTTCGGACTGAAATATGGTCGCCCCAATGTTTTTGACATTGGCGCGGTACCTAACCTAACATGACAGCAACTTGTGTTGATTGTGTTAGTAGTTCACGCAAATGCACGTACACACTGTACACACTCTTACAGTCCGCCATTTTTCAGTTCGGGTGATAACAAGGTCAACGACCGAGAAACGAGTTCTAATTTACTATATACATAGAGCCAAGTGTTTACCTCTCCTCTTTGTGCTTAAGAATAGAAAAAAATGAAATTGATCCTCTCAAGGGCGGGGCGGAGGATTTAGAATTAAATTTTGATTGAAATGTTATTGTTCGTTTGGCGATAAACCCCCCCCCCCCACCATACCAAAAAAAATGTTGTTAGAAAATTGTGAGTCACAGTTACAATCATCATGTTAACACAGATAATAGTTTCTTCATTTTTCAAAAATGAACGTATTATGTAAGGTTATAAAACAAAATAACTTGCGACAAATTTAGATTAGTCTATGACCCCTGGCAACATCGTTGTCGCCAAACTTTGATGACACTTTGGTGACCATTTGGCGACAGTTTGATGACAAGGGCAAAATCTTCATTATTGTGTTATAAAAAACCAATTTTCATTTCGTGACATTAGATTTCAGGAAAATCAACTACTTTGTAACGTTATAACGTTAACAGTCCATGGACCTAAAAACCCAGTTTCCTTGTCAGTTATGGCGTCGAACGACTCGTGATTGGTCAGAATCTGGCAATGAATGTTTTTAGTTTTTGTAGGGTCATCATCTGATGAGGATGCTGATTTTTACATCATTTGTTGAAGGTTTTTGCCAAAAAAACTGACCGCTGCCAACTCTATCAAATGCAACACATGCCATCGTTCTGTTCATTTAAAGTGTTACAATATGAAAAATCGTTCGTTTTTCGCTTGCAAGCATTGTGACAGCAATTTGGATAAAGAAGCGGAGGATAGTTTTTCAAGTTTCCATTCAATTTTCACTTTTTCCATAAATTTTCATTTTTTTTCCATTGACTTTGAATTTTGTATTTTTTCTACTTTTTCCAATTACAGAATGCCTTCAGAATGAATAACTTTTTATTTTTTTGGAAGATATGCGGAGTTTTCATCATAATTCCCAACATTTGGTAAAACTTTACAGGTGCGTCACTATACAATCACTTTATTTTTTGGCCAAAAAATCGCGTGCTCAAAAAATTCGTCAAAAATTTTTCGTATTAATTAAATAACTATAACTTTTTGGGATAAAAGTTGAGTTTATATGTTAGCTTTCCAACGGCATATAAAACTCTCGATTTAGTTGAGCTAATTACAATATATAGACCAAAAACAAAACATGCGTCACAACTCACCCCCTTCCCCAACCTATATAAAAAAATTTTCCATGTACAACTTTATAGCATAAATCACTCAAATGTATTTAAGCCCTTACTGAGCGCATGCGAAAGATTGGGGTTTTTTGGTTAGTAACATTTTGAGACGAGAGTCCTCACCTCCAAATTTTACATTAAAAATGTTTTTTTGGGGGATATGGATATTTTTTGGTAAACTGTCAATCAACTGCTACTGACCGAACCTTATTTTCTAAACTTATAGGCTTTTCCGACAACTAATTTTGTAAACTTCAGTTATGATATTTAATAAACATAAGAAAATACCATGTAAATAACAAATGTATATGCTTAAGAAGTTATTGCATGAAAAAATAATTATTGCAATATTTCCGTTAGTACATTTTTATTAAACAGCAATTGATGTTTTACTTATTAGTTATAATTCAATAATTTCTAATTTTATCCCTCAACAATCTTAAACACCGAGTTTTCTAATCGAATCTTCAAAATAAAAGCTAAACAGAAATGGCAGAAATGATTTATTTGAAAAAAATTAAAGTCATGTATTTGAGTCAATCAAAGTAGCAATTTCAATTTTGGAAATATCTGGTCTCGATATTTTGGTTGAATTCTGTCAAAACTAAAATCAATCATCACAAGTAATGATTAATCATAATTTCGTATATTTCGATACAAATTTAGGTATTTTATTTATTTCTAGTTTTCTTTATAAATAAATAAAATAAATATAAATAAAATATAAATAAAATAAATAAAATTTCTTTTATGAATAAAATAAATGATTTTTGGAAGTATTCTTTATTGAAGAAAAATTTTCCATGATTTTTCAATCGTTCAACTTGAAATAAGTTATTTTAGAATAATCTTCTCATTTTGCAGTGAAGTGATGTTTCAGAACTTTTATATAATAAAAATATTATACTTTTATAACTGCCAAAGAATGCAGTAAACTGTATTCATTGATGCAAATTTACCATAACTGCTTCTTGATTTTAAAATTTCGTTCAATTTTACTCGATCAATGAAATAAGAGGATTACAGAAAAACATTTCCGTAAATGTATGTGTAATTATTACTTTTTTTTTTATATATATTCCATTTGATTTATTTATTCCATATTCAGGTCAATTAAGGTAAAGGTCAAGGGAGAGTCAGGTCAATTCAAGGTCATGCCAGTCAGGTCAAGTCAGTCATGTCATGTCAAGGTCAAGTCAGAGTTAACCTAACCTAATATATAATCCCCTATAGCGTTTCCGTTGCCGTTGCACAGCTATTTACTCCCTTGTCCCGAGTGTTGCCGTTGTATAGCTGTTTACCCTTCCCCCTTGCGTTGCCGTTGCTGTTGCATTGCTATTCACCACCTGACCATACTGCAGAAAAGCGCAAAGAAAAACGTAGTTCTACGTCAAAATTATAACAGCGCCAAAGTCTTACGAAAACAAAAACAACACCGATATCAGTATTAGCTAGTAAATAAATGAATGTAGACGAAAATTCGCCTAAAAAATCACAGTGGTAATCGCTTCCAGCCTAATGAGGAATTACAAAAACATTAACAAAGACCATTGCTTGGTCATTATTGAAAAATATTAGGAGAGAAATTCTGAATTCACAACTGAATTCTAGGATTCCGGATAACAAGAAACTCTCAGCTTTTTCTAAATATAGATATACCTACATATTAAATCAAAACAGGGAAAAACTACAATTTTTCCTTATTTAAACCGTATATAATTTTTTTTAATTCTTTACTTACATGTTTTTTTGTTACATACGAGAGAGCTGAACATGGATATAACGACTAATGTAGCAATCGTTGTAAAAATTAAACGGATTTTGTGTAAAAGATGTAAACTGCCGCTAATAATTTAATCCATTACAAATGCAATGAATTTAAACTTTTAACGAAGTGTTGGAAAAAAACCCATATATTTTATACTTCAATATACAAGTTATAGGTAAAAACGAACACACGTAAGGTTCTTCTATGGTTTAAATTTTGATACACTTCATATTCCTTTAAATGCCTTCACGAACGTTACAACGTTTGTCGAGTTCCGCTGTCTCTGACGATTCAAATACAATCTTGCTGCAATGGTTTTCTGCCCAATTTCTCCGAAAACCGCAGTTTCTCTGCGATGTTCTGCTTCATAAAAGGGCGGTATTTCTTGCCTTGTCCGAGAACGTCCATATCTTCCAAAAATTCTAGTCTGCTACGAATCCCTTGTACGACTAAAAAATTCATTTCAAGAGAATTAGAACATTATATTTTCATTCATTAAACTTGAATATTGCTTATAACGTTTTTTCATTTAATCTATTGTTCTTGACAACCTTACTCAAACAATCTTAATTAAATAACGTGCGGGAAGAAATTTATCTGAAATCAAGTTGCAAAACTGTGATTTTTGGATTCCGTAAAAAATACTTCTTCCAACAAGATATTTTCTACTCAATAAATCTTGAATAAGATTAAGATAAGGTAATCCTTTCGTTGCGTCATCCCGATTCCCTGGCAACGAGTCTTCGAGACACACTCGGAAGCCAATCAGAAGAGTCGCGGAATTCTCTCGAAAATCCAAATCATACAGAAAATAAGAAATTTGTTTCATGATGAGCGAAAGCGAGACATGATATCAGCATTATTTTACCAATAAGATTTCGTTGTTTCCAAATAACCTAAAAAATGGTCAAAAGTTATAGAAAAATATGTTTTCAAAATTACTTTTGGATTTATTATTCGTATACGAATTTGACGAAAAGTTAGTTCATTTATGACAATAAACCTTAAATACTGATATAAACAAGTTTTTTTTACTATATATATATAAGGCATCCGAAAAAGCCTATCGTAATCCTGAGAGACTCTCGAGAGACTTCCAAGAGACTTCCGAGAGACTTCCGAGAGACTTCCGAGAGAATTCAGAAAAATTTCCATCAGACTGTCGCTTTTAAAGAAAGTGTATCAAAATGTTACACAAAATATACCTCAAATCGGAACTCTCTCGGACCTCCATTATTCAAATAGCAAAATGATAACAATAGTGTACTGTCACTGGATGCAACAAATGCAAGCGCATATAACCCTCAATACTCATGCATTCTTGCAAATTTTCGGAAAATTGTATTTATACATGCGTAATTGAGTATGATCAAAATACCAAACGTTCTTGTCTTCTTTAGCCTTGAATTCAGTTTCCAGCAACCATTGTCAACCAATAGTTCCAAACTGAACTTCCAATCTTTCCCTTGCACATTCTGTTGTAACTACCACTACCGCGATGATTAGTGATGTAGCGCGACGGTCATGCGGTCACATTACCTTCATGTGATGAGGCAATTTTTTCTTGACTAACATGACGTCATGTGACATACGAAAATGACCTATCATACTACATCTGTGTATAAGACGCAGTTATACAAAAACTTAAAAATAAAAATAGTTTTTTCCAAAATTACCGTTTTTTAAGTATTCATATGCCATGCTGTATTTTTCTTCATGATAGTTTAAGATTAAAGTATTTTTTCAAAGATAAAGTCGAAAGAAATTTGTTGTCAAATTGTTTAAAAAAATCTGTCCTTAATCAGATTCAAATTAAATTCATATATGTTCAAGTGACCTTCTTTAGATAAATATTTGAATAATACGTATAAACAATAGTGCGATATAAATATAGATCCTTGTAAAAATGATTTCTGTAGTTTGCATACAGATTGCCTATATATTCTATAAGCGAGCTGTAGCCTAACCATATTTCAGCTATAGTTTGCATGCAGTTTGCATGTAGTTTGCATATAATCGCGTATTAGCAAAATCTATGCATTTTTAGAGCTACGGTCGACCTATAGACTCACGTCGATAGGCAGGCTGTTACAGCGATTCTGTATAGTAGACTGTCTATAGTATCTGTTGACGGCCTGTAATCAATATATTAAAACTATATTCAGTGGGCGGGCAGACTACGGACACTAAAATACAGGCAGTCTACAGCAACTATAGAAAACCTATAAACTTTACGCTGTTTGGCCTGAAGCCTACGGGTCATTCCGGGTCAGATTTACACCCCCCATCACAGATATCATTGTAATATATTTTTTTTATGTTTTTTAACACAAAAAAATCGATACGTGTTTTTTCGTTAAGTGGAAAAAAATTTTTCACGACTGTACGAATTTTCAAAGTTTAAAAAAACACCGATTTTTACGTGAAAGTAGCTTTTTTGAGCGGCTAAAACTCGTAAACGCCTAATTCGAGCCAAAATTATCATGAGTAATAAAATTTTACTCATATCTCGAACTTTTTACCTGCCGAAAAAAAAATTGTTTAAACATTTTTTACCTAACAAAAGTTGAAATTTGTTAAACAAAGTGATATATCTCAAATATATCAGTAAAATTTTGATTTTTTTTCCACAGTTCGATTCGCTAGAGATTTTTGAATAAAAAAAGTTTTAGTTTAAAGTGGCCTTCAAAGTAGTTCAAAAGATATAGCGAATCAAAGAGCGACGTGCGCGACCCTCGCGAGCTGCGCGATTCGCGCCGCGTCGAAGTTTCAATAAGCGCGCAGTGTTCCTGTTAGGCAAGGTTATTATTGATAAATTGACAATTGTTTACAAGTTAGAAAATTTTTACCATAAAGACAGTTATAATAAAATGTTGTTAAGTATTGAAATATTAAAAAATTTATAGATTATTTACGAACTTAATCTTATAAGTTATTCTTCAGAGAATGTTATTCAATTCATTTTTCGCAGAATGTTTCTTAGAATAAGTTTTTCATAGTAATTCGAAGGAGCTGCTCCTAATTACTAACTAATATCTTATCTATATTTAATAGTGTGAATGTCTGTACGATGTACCCTAAGAACTTCAAAAATACTGCACAAAATGTCCTGAAATTTATCTTAAATAAAAGAAAGTCACAAAATCACGAAATAATTACATCACAAAATTGAAAAAAAAAAAAAATTGAAAAAATGAAAAACACACAGAATCGAAAATCGCAAAGTCACAGAATTATCATAAAGGTACGCAAAAAATCACAAAATGAGAAAGAAAAATAAATATACATCAAATTATAGAATAAAGGAATAACACCAAACATGTAAAAAATATATAACATGTAATTATCGACTTATCTTCAAAATTAATTAAAAAATATATTGAATTATTTCAAAAACGAAAATATTATACTGTTTAATAATAAAAAAATTGTATTAATTGCAAAATCATATAAAGTCATAAATCACAATAATCAAACGGGCGACCGCGGGGCGAAGCTCGTGGGTGACAGCTAGTTTTTTATATATCTATGTACAAGAAAATTATTGCGGGTGAAACTATTGAAATAGTAGAGGAATTTTTTGAACTCGATGATATAAGTTCGATTTGTCCTGTTCAAAAAGATACAATAAATGTAAGAATAACGGAAGGATCCAAAAAATTTCAAAAACGCATTGTACGAGGAAATTTGAAGGAAATTTATGAAAAGTTCAAGTTCACGAATCCACAATTCTCAATCGCATTCTATTTAGCCATTAAGCAACTCAAATCTTTCTCTAAAACTGCACTCATCGTCCAATGAAGCAGACACCGTTTGCTTTTCTAAGAGAAAGAAACCCAGAATATCTAAATAGATAAGTTTGTGAAGAAGTTTTATTTGACTTCCAGGACAATGAGAATTTTGTTTATACCACAGTACCTTAATAAATAACGTTATAACATCTATAACGAAGATCGTTTCGTTTGTTTACCTATGTTAACCTTGCCTAAAAGAAACACTGCACGCTTATTGAAACCTCGACGCGGCACGAATCGCGTAGCTCGCAAGGGTCGCGCGCGTTGCTCTTTGATTCGCTATATCTTTTGAACCACTTTGAAAGCCACTCTAAACTAAAACTTTTTTTATTCGAAATCGAATCGAAATGAATCGAGCTGTGGAAAAAAAATAAACATTTTACTGATATATTTGAGATGTATCACTTTGTTTAACAAATTTAAACTTTTGTTAAGTAAAAAATGTTTAAACAATTTTTTTTCGACAGGTAAAAAGTTCGAGATGTGAGTAAAATTTTATTCTCATGATAATTTTGTCTCGAATTAGGCGTTTTCGAGTTTTAGCCGCTCAAAAATGCTACTTTCACGTAAAAATCGACGTTTTTTTAAACTTTGAGAAATCGTACAGTCGTGAACAAATTTTTTTTCCACTTAACAAAAAAACACGTATCGATTTTTTTATATTGAAAAACATAAAAAAAAAACATTACAATGAGATCTGTGATGGGGGGTGTAAATCTGACCTGGAATGACCCTTACATAGGGTTACATCGAGTTGTCAATTCGACAAAGTCTGATAATACAGTGTATTTTTGCTTAGTTATATTTACTGGCGATTTCAGAATTATTAACTGTA
>JAPYZL010086916.1:0-13329 GCA_030522825.1 Platygaster orseoliae
GAGTCTACCAAAGTATACTTATTGGCACAAATGCATACTCTTAGGTGACTAAGGTATATCGAGTCTACTTTTGGTATACTTCCATTTTTCTACCTGGGAGTATAATGAATGAGCAAAATAAATACAAGATTTCCGATTCATGTAATTTATAAAATGATTTTTCATCAATTCTCAATATTTTATTTCTTTTTCTTTTTTTTTTTTAATCGAGTAGTTGCGTTCAGCTTTTCCGCAGAAATCTATACGTCACTTTCAATATTCATTTGAAAAATACTTTTAAATCCTTTGTTGGGCCCTTAACCCCAACCCCCTGTCCTACCTTAACTAACCTCTCAAGGACCCTTTTTTCATCTTCCTCAATAGAGGATACAGGTATTCGTTTGAAGGGGTCGATCGCAATTGTCATAGAATGGTTCAAAAGTTCAGTGCCCTAGAAATACTGCCTCTAGAACTTGGTGTAATGGAATTCCATACTCTGCATTTGAGACTTCTGAAATTATCTATTTCAGGATTCAGCATTTTATGAATTCTCGATTCTAGGATCTATATGCCAGTGATGATAAATTATGTCATTGAGAATTATGAATTTCGTTATAATAAATTCAAGATTCCATTGACTGAGATTCTCAAACATGAAGCATGAAGTTCAAGAAGACTATTTTTTCTAGAATTTGGATCTTCTGTTTTCCAGAATTTTGAGGATTCTAGGAATGAATTGACCATGATTTATTCCTAGAAGTATATTCTGTAGAATTCTAGAAAAAAAAAAGATTATTCTATGACATCAAATTCATGATTGTAGAGATCTAAATCGTAGAACTTTGCACTTTAGAATTGGAAGTTCAAATTTATTTTATTAATATTATTCAGAATTATATACACTGATCAGTTCATGATTTCATGAATCAATATCGTAGAACTAGGAGTTTCGAATAGATTTATTAAATCAAATAAAACGTTCAGAACTTCAGACACAGAAATTTTGCAAATATGCATTTGAAGTATTGATGAAAATCATAGACTTATTTCAGACTCTAGTACAGGGAAGGACCTAACCTAACCTAACCTTACCCAAGCACTTATCTCTTTATCTTGTCTGACCCAACCCAACCCAAAATGCACAGAAATACTCAAAATCCTATGGCCACCCTCGTTCCTTCTGCCATTGTTCCTGGTAACCCTGGAAAATTGAAAATTTGATTGAAACCCGTCAACGACAAGGCGAGAGAAGCGAAATGGATGTGCTCAAGAAAAATTGCGCGCAATAAAAACCCGTGGATGAAAAGGGACCCTGAATGGCGTTCGCGGAGGACCGTTACGAGTTTAGGCGTCCCTCACAATGGCGGATATTTTTATAGCGATTCGCGACGGCAGCTACATCAACACGACCGGTTTTCCACTCGCGTTTGTACATCTGCCGTCTCGGCGTTCGTACAATAAACGCGCGGATCGTGTTCTAGCCAAAGACCGACGGTACATACCAGTTTTTTTTTTCTTGGATCGAAATTTTATTCAGACCCCGAAAACGCGAACAACGCGATATCTAATGGGACGGGAAAAACTTGATCCAGAAATCTGGTGTGGAGTCATTTGTTGAGTGGAAATGTGCGAAAATGATTCGCGGGGAAAAAGTTGTGGTTGTCATAACCATAAAATTCAGCCAAGAAATTGAAATTATTGTAATATTTTTTAAAATTGACGGAGTAGAATATGAAATTGCTTGTACTGAATAATGGAAAATTTTTTGCACTAGAATATGAAGTTATTTTGTGTAAGTTTGAAGTAACGTATTTGGTTCATCATCTTTACTATTTGGATTATTTTATTTGAACATTACGTGAACTTTTTATTATTTTAAAGTATAAATAAATTGGAGTATAGCAGTTTATTTTGTAAATTTACGTTATGTTTCTGAAATGCAAAACATTTATAAAAATATGTCCTTTCCCTCTCATAGTGAGAGTACGAGAAAATTTATAACGTTGCCAAATATTTCCCAAGGCTTTACACTTTTTTTACTGAAATCTCGAAAGGAAACAAAAACAATTTTTTTCTTTCATTTTCATTTATTTCTTAGAGATTTGGAACTTGAGGTACATTGAAATTTCTGAACAATTTGTGTGGTAACTTTGGGTAAAGAAAATTCCTAATTGAGAATAATTACAGCAAGATGAGAATAAATATTGACCATTCCATAAACATTGTTATAACCAATGAAACACTAATAACCTGTAATTTTCATTATGAAAATTTTCGTTAAAAAACTTATGATTAAAGGGAAAAAACCATTTTTAAACTTTATTATCGCAATCTTACAATATTTTATATGAACAATGTATTGAAAAGTGCAAAAAAGAATCAAGAATAAAAAAAATAATTATTTTCGATTAAAATGTTACATTTTTGAAACGTTTGTACTCTTGCGTTAAAATGCATTTAGGGGATAAGAAAACAGATAAAAAATTTAAATAGATTCTAGAAACTTTGAATTTATCATTATCTAATTAACGATTCGTAAATTAAAATATTACAGAGTTCAATGTCAACTTACAAATCATAATTAGCTGTTTTGATTCAAAAAATTTCAAATTCTAAAACTTGGAATTCGCAAAAAATTAAAACTTTGTTAACTCTGGAATAGGAACATTTCAAAGAAAATTTTTTTTAAAGAACTGGCGAATTTCAATAACTTACTAGAGAAATAACGAATCACATAATGTTTTTTAATTTTCAAATTTTCGGAGAAATGAAAACTGTAAAATTTAGTAGCTATAATTCATTTTCCAAGAAAACTTTACATTTCAGTACAAACATTGTTGTATCTAATTAAAAATTTATTACTTAGGATTTGCATTAAGAAAATGTTTACCAAAAAATTTATTATTCTGATATATTTTTTAAAAAGGTTTTTTCGTTAGTTTTTTATAAATAACGAAAGGAAAACACAAGGTTAAAAACTAATAATAGAAACATGTTTAGTACCAAGTTGAAATTGTTGCTCATGAAGAATTATTTATGGTTTTAATTGCACTCTCGTGACATATAACAATCAACTTTTTTTTGTGAACTATGGTTTTAACAAGATCTCGAAAAAATATGTATATACATAAATATTTGTCTAGATGTATGTATATTCTGAGATTCATGATACAATTGTTCAAGAGCCTTATTTTTCAAAGAGTGTGGTTGTAAACTACTACTTTAAAAAAATGTAGATGTCAATGTTGATGTTATGTTTTTTAAAAACATCCATAAAAGTTTTATTTCATAAATGAAAAATGTTATCATTATAACAAATCTTGAAGAAAACGATCGCTACATGGATCCATATTTCTAGTTTTCAGCTATTACATTTGGGCTCTTTTTTAGATCTACAACACTTTGACGATCCTTTTTACAATCAAAACATTAATATTACTTACTTCAACAAAATTTAAAATGCTGTCAAAATTGCAAAAAAAAATTTCTAATTTCATAAATACTCGAAATTACGACTAGTCAACGTCTAAAGCACAACTAACATTGAATAAAAAAAAAGTTATAAAAAATCTTACCCTCATTTTCGCGTTCGAGTATCTAATCTCCCTTGAAAAAAAAAAAACAACCAAACACGACATTATTCGCCCGATTCTTTCCAGATCCACACCCTGCCCTACAAAATCAGCTCAAAAAAAATCCCTTTAAATTCACCTCGACTCGTGATTCGACGTGTATCCTACAAACATCGAGAGGAATTAAATGCGGGCTTGGCTCTTCCTCGATCGTGGGAAAAGTTTCTTGAACGATTTTTCGCTCTATGCCCTTATATTTTATTGTCTTGAAATGTTACGATTCGACCCCCTCCCCCCAACCCCCGCGAATCTACCTCATCACCCTTGGAAGAAATTCCCTTGGTAGATATCGGAGCCGGGGAATTTACTTAGCGCGATAAAGGAAAGATTTAGGGATCATTATCCAGACGAATTTATTCGGGCGGCTATAGTTTTCGATATTTTTTTTTCCCTTCTTCCAAGCCGGGCGCGTTAAGGATCGGAGATAATTCGCAGATTGAATCGCGAGAGCGGGAGGTATTTCGCAGGGCCGCGAAATATTTGGCGCGATAAAAGCAGGGCCCCCGGGAAGATTCTGGCGCCGGGACCCCTTTGGGACGTGCTGTCTGAAACGAACGCCGCCGGCGGCGCTTCTTTGAAAATTCTTGAATAACGGCGGGGGCAGCTCTCGCGTTTCACTTTACTCTCAAACTCGGGATTTTAATTAAAATGGTCAAGATCCCCGCGAATAATGCGCGATGAGGGGAATTTCTTCGTGGCGCGTTTGGAGCAATAAAAAAATGCTTTAGTTATGGTAACCAAAATAACAACTATTTCAAAACTTGAAAAATCTTATGAAAGATTGTTGTTTACAAGATAACGGTCGAATATATTGTTTTTTTTTTTACTTGTGATGGAACGTTATTTGAACTAGAGTATAACGTTTGTCATTGTATGTGCTTTTGGTCGCTTTTTTTGTATTGTAAAAAATCCGAAAATAAAACGAGGTTGTGTATTGTAAGTTGTAAGTGTGAATTGATAGATGAAAACAATTCTTAAATCTTTCTTACGCAGAAAGAAATTTTTGGTTACAGCAACCATTCATCCACCAAAGTTTTAGGCGGTACAACCAAAACTTTATGTATGATAACCAAATAATTGGTTTTGCAACCTAAGTTTCAGTCATAAAAATTGAGTGTAAGTTGCTATAACATAAGTTATAGCAACTTAACTATAACCAAAACTTTAGTTGTAGTACCTAAAACTTTGGTGGGTCTATATTTGTTTAAATCAATGGTTGCTGTAACTAAACCATTTTTCTCCGTGTAAATTTATGCAAATTCAAATGTACGTTTCTTGATTTTTATGAAATTCGATGAAATAATTACCAACAAAAAAATCTTACAATAAGAATGATATTATTTTTATTTCAAAAAAAGTAAAACTTTCCAATTTTTTTTTTTATTGTTGTGAACGTATGAAGCTATTTTTGACATACAAAATAATAATAAGTGAGTTGTGGAATAAATAGATTCGCACTATAACTTTTCATTAATAAATTTGTAATTTTTTCTGTTGCAGGTGAGTTTTCTTCAGCTGAAGTTGAACAATAATTTGAAAACGTCAAAAAAGTCGTGAGTCATAAAATGTAAATTTCGGATTCGACAGAAAAATATAGAACATTTCATGGTTTTAAAAACTATGAAAAGATTCAAAAAATTTGTTTTTCGCAAAACTGTTTTGATGTAAACTGTTCTATTGTTTAAGAAAAATGAAATTTCGTAGATGAAAATTTTTTTCACTTAGGACTGTATTTTAAAAGTGAACAAAAGGTAAAATTTTGAATTTTCTGTTTTATTGTTAAAATAACGGATTTTCATAACCTACCAAATATTCAACGAATGCCATTGACAAAGTAGAGAAAAATGACATTTATACTGAATTGTTTCAATTTGAATAATTTACAACAACTGTTGATCAGAAAGTTAACTGTTTGAAACTATCGTGAAACAGAAACAATCTCTTTAAAAAATATAAGAATTTTTATATTTATTATAAATAATTTAAAATTTATTCTATTCTCTGAAAAAGTTACAAGGAATTTTGTAGCATTTTTATGAAATATTATAAAAATTTGGCATGGTGTCAATTATGCACACTTTCACGACATAAAAATCATTTTATTCTATAAATTTGATAACTTTGAAAATTTCATGGCATAATTTTTAAATTTCATAATTATTATAAAGCATTTCGAAAAAGTGTGGACAATAAATACAGTGCAAGTAAAAACTCATGCACAGATCGATTTGCACATTTTAATGAATTCGTACACATGACGGCATCAATATAACTTTTTTTTTTATAATTTGAAAATTCAAAAAATTTCACACTGTGATTTTTTAATTTATTATATATCGTAAAGAATTTCTTAAAAATGCGTACAGGTCTATTGTGCACATTTTTATGAATTCGTACACAAGAAGATATTTAAATAATTTTATCATACCTATAAATTTTGGAAATTCGGAGAACTTAACGCCATAATTTTTTAAGTTTCATAATTATATTAATGAGTTTCTAAAAAGTGTGTATAATCGTCAGTGCACAGTTAATAAGGTGCGTTATAAACTCGTGCACCGTATTTATTTTTCACGGGTCAATTGTGCACATTTTCACGACATAAAAATCATTTTATTCTATAAATTTCAAAATTCATAAAATTCATGCCATAATTTTTCAATTTAATAATTATTGTAATGAATTTCAATAAAGTCTGAACAATAAATACGGTGCACTAAAAGAAACGTTTATTCCCATCAAATAAGATTCGTTTATAGTTAACAAATCTCAAATTTGAATACAAGCAAATAAATATCGTTTTTGGTCAAAGAAACTACTTATTTGAGCCGTTGTGTTGCTTTAAATGCATTATTTGTTAACAGTTAAAAAATCTGTTTTTGGTCAAGAATGTGATGTAATTACTATAAAAAAATGTGTATTTGAACTAAAGGCATCCATTTTACTTCCAAGCAAATAAATGTTACACAGAAACTAACGCATATTAACAGTTAACTAATCTAATTTTGATAGAAATTATCATATGTTATCTTTGATTAAATTATTGTCAAATTTTTGACAATTTTAAATAAAATAATGGTTATTTTCAATCAACCGAAAAATTTGCATTGCATGTAAAATTACACGTTATTGCGATTTTTTAATCGACTTGAGTGTATTTTTCGTTAAATACTAATTTTTTTGGCGTATTATCGTAAATTTATGGCAATATGACCTCAATTTTTTGCGACACAACGATTAAATTTACTAATCTGCATAGTTGTAAACGTGGTGTTTCTCGGACGAAAATTCGAGATCGGACAATTTTAGTATTTCACCAGAGTTCATTTTTTTGAACAATAAAGTGCACTTACAACTTTTTTCACGTGCACGTTCATCACAAAAAATAAGTAAACCACAGTCAACACACTCAACTCACACATTTTTTAACTGTTAACAAATCGATGTTTCAAGGAAAAAAAAAGTTGTTTCACACGAAATGTGGAAATTCAAGTGAAGTAAACGGACGAATTATAAGTGATCATTCTATCAATTTCATCGAAATCATCAGTATTTTACTGTACAATATACAATATTTAAAAGGAATCAATGAATTATTGCAATCGAAATTTGGTATTATTTGGACAACCTACCAGAATAGTTCGTGGACATGAAATTCCATAAATGTTTATAAATTTTCCTGAAAAATACGAAAATCGGTAGCATATTTACTGTAAATAAACGTTAGTCCCAGCGCGCTTAATAAACTCGTGGACAATTGACGCCATGCCTGGATCGCGACTTTTAGCGTTGTAGGAAAGAGCCACGCGAGAACTTGACATTGATCCATTGAGACGCTCTCGCTCCTCTTGCGTGAGCGCTACCGTTTTCTCGCGAGAGATAAGCTGAGAGGCGCGCTTTTACGGCGACATCCCGCGCATATAATCGGCGGTTAACAGGTTTTATGAACCTGTAACGTGGACGACGGAAGCCGCACTCAAGCGGCATGGCTGGGCCCGCTCGTCCAATTTGCCGCTCTCTCTCGTAGCGCCCTGCGCGGGTGCGAGGGAGACGCGAAACGAGGGCCTCGTTGGTGGTAACAAGCCATACAGCAACGACATAAACTGATTAGTTGGGTCGCTCGTTGGCCGGTCGCGGATAGAAAAATCCTGGGAACGAGAGCCCGACGAGAGAGCGCCAATGAAAATAAAAAGGATGTCAGATTGCCGCGGCGTCGGAAGTTACGGATTAAGTTAGGAAGTGGACTGTTAGTGTCGCTCAAAACAGAGAGAGCAAGAGAAACGTAGGGCCAAACAGTGGGGAAATTCTTTACTTTTTAAAAATATTTCTTTTGTTTTTGGTACGGTTCCTTTGCAATTCGTAACACAAATTGTTCGGAACTTTTATAATAATAGGGAGGATATTTAAAAGTATTCATGGGAAATATAATACATATATAAAAATTAAGCTTTTTTCTATTCTGAGTACGATTGAAAAAAATTTTTTTTTTGCTTTTTTTGATTTATACTAACATGAACTTGTATACTTTATTTCCAAAAACAGTCATTTAACACAAACAGACCTTACGAATTGTCGTTCCGTTAACATTTAATTGATTCTAGAATGCAAAATAACTTATCAAGTAAAAAAAGCTGCAATTTTTTCATATCAATCTGATAGTCTTTTTCTGAAAGAAATATCAGCGAAACTTAAAATTTCAAAATCAATAGTGTCCTTTAGAATTCAACGTTATCGTTAGAAAGAATTTTAGGTCATACAAAAATTTTACATCCTGGAGATGCAAATGTATTGTTTTTAAATCATCGGAAGTTATAATTCAAAACTCTATGGTCCACATAGTGAAATTAACGTTTCCCATTCACATTCAAAATTATAAATTGATAGAAATTGAAGGCCTTGAATTGAGAAGTAGGAAAATTTGCATCTCAAAAGAACAGCGTGGATTTGTGACTGAGGACGCTGAAAATTTAAACATTAATCCATGAGAATTCGAAGAAACGCAATTCATGAATTAGAAATTTTGAAAATTTAATGAGTTAAAAGTAAAACTACTTTTGGATCTCAAATTTGAAAATCTCTTGTCTCAAATTAAAATGATGGAAGTTTACACACTCTAAGTAAAAAATATAGAAACCGGAAATTATTCCTAAATAATGAAACTCGAACGAATTTTCGAAAAAAATTTTCAAATACGGAAGTTTGGTGACTTTCATGATTAGTTTTCAGAAAAAACGAAAAATTTTATGAAATTTTAAATGAACACGTAATATGCACATGTTCATTTAAGTCTAAATATTATTGAACCGATAAATCAGAAAACTTTATGAACAAAAAAGGTAATCTATATTTCATGAAAAGATGAAAATCGTTCAAAATTAAATATGACAATATTTGTTCAAAAAATTAGGTTTTAAATGGTTTTTAATTAAATTAACATCTTCATTCAATAACAACTTGTGATACTGAATATTGCTTTATTTTTAAAAAAATAATTGAGCCTTTGAAAATTATATAGATTCTAATCAGTAGTTTTTTACATTTGGGTAATTCGGAAATTCCAATTTAAATAATATGAAAATACTCGTATAATCGAGCTACTTCTAATATCGTGTATGATTTTAAAAATTTTAATGTGGAAAGTACAGAACGTAAAATTATATTAAAATAACGAATAAATAATAAATAAATAATTCATAGAAAATATTAATTATATACATAAATATAACTTAATAATTTTATCAAACGTTATGCAAATCTTGAAATAGTTGAAATTGTTTTCTGAACTTTTTGAAGTGACTTAATCCTATCGTAAAAACTTAAATTAGTTCAGATCAAAAAATCATAAGGTTTTAATTTTTATCGTAATTCACAAGATATATATAAAGAACGATTTTCGTAACACATTTATTTTTTTCTATAGAAAATGAAGGAACATAAAGATGTGAGTTTCAGAACGGTTAAATTTTTAACTTCGTTTTACAAACCTAAATTAAATAAAACAAATTTCTTATAATTTACATTTTAGTTAAACGAAACATAAAAGAAATATCTAATAGAGTTATCATCCATTTATTATTATTTCGTTTTTCTTTTTTTGATTCATCAATCTGCAGAAATTGTTGCATATTTTCTAATAGTATTGCGCTGAAATGTATAACTTAGTAAATAACAAATTAAAAAACACCAATTAGCATCTAATGCTGAGAAATTTCGAGTTCCATTTATTTAATAATTCAAAAACATACAGAAACCGACGACTAGAAGTTATTGTTTTTTTTTTTTTGTTTCATCTGGTAGCTCAGACTTCCAATTTTTTTTTTTACAAAAATAAATTGTGATGGCGTTGAACTTTACGTCGTCTCGGGTTCCTTGGCTTGTCATAAAACGACGCCGAAATAAGATAGCGTTTCGGGGAAAAGCACGTGGTTGGAAAGTGTTCTGTTTTCCCCGATCCGGGATTTGAGCGCCACGTGAAACCGCCTGAGTTAGTGACAACGACCCTCTGGGGGTGGGACCTTGACCCAAGCCTCCTCATTCGGTTTCCTCACTTTCTCGCTGTTTCACATGTTTCGTGCACAACACGTACTTCCTCTCATTGTACGCGTTTTCTCTTTTTTGCCATTGAGAACCCACGCGAATTCCTAAAAAAGATTCTCTATTTCCGATACATTATATTTCATCCAAATCATACGTTTGATTGGAACATTATTTAAAAAATATAATAATTAGAGTTTAATTCAAAGTCGTAAAATATAATTTATGATACTTGCTGATTCATACAATTTTCTATTTGTCTATTTGATCTATTCACATTTTATCTATTCATTTATTATGTTCATCATGTATAATACTTGATTTATTTAAATTAACTATCCATGCTTTAAAAAACATAATAATTAGAATATTTATCAGAGTCATATCTAATAGCTACAATTTTTTTTCAAGTTTTTGAATTGGTTTTTATGAATTTTGTGCTTTTAAATTACTTGGATTTTCGAAGCATAATTAAAGTTGACGAATCTTAAAAGTTCGATATTTTTTGCGACTGCAATTATTTTTGTTTGGTTCGAATTCGAATTTTAAAAGTATATAAATCAAGTGCACCGCCAAGAATGAAACAACGCCGAAACGATACTTTTTACAGCCATTGATTAACTCGAGCAAAAAAGGAAAAGGAACCTGTAATTATAAGAAATTCAGGGTCGAATTGAACGCTGCTTTCGATTTACTCGAGTGCAAGATGCTTCGAACCATCTGTTTTTCGCCCCTCTTTTTTGTTCTCAAAGATCAAAAGATACATTTCTTTTCTCGATTTCACTTTTGAAGTAGAGTAGAAGTAAGTGCAAAACTTAAAATATATTGTCGGCGTGAAATTGATGCTAAGCCTGAGAATCGTGATAGGATCATTTCACGTTTAATAGTCCAGGTGATTCGGTTTAAGTCTTTTTTTTTGCATTGAAATTTTTTTTAGTTTCCCTATGGAAATCGGTGAAACACGTTTTTTTTTTAACTTGAATTTCGATTGTTTCGTTGTATGGAATTCGTAATATATCAGTTGAATAGTTTAAATTCTTTAATTGTGAATGTTCGATTGAATAACTTGGCTTAACATTACATAAAGTAATGATTTACGTAATAACATAAGTCATTACAGCTTTGACTATTCAAATAGTTATTTCTAAAGTGCATAATTATAGTTTGTTTTAAGTAATCTTTTTTTTCAGTGCAATGCACGATTCTTTCATCTAAATTATTTGATAGTTAATTTAAATTAGTTATAAAATATATATAAAATAATAGAAAATTCAAATAATTATATAATTAAATAAATAATTTAAAAAGGGTTTTATTTTGATTTTATAATTTGAAATAAATTTAACAAATATAGATAAAATAGAGTATTAATTACGAATAATTCAATATAGGCCCCCAAAAACATAAAAACCCCGGAAAATCTTCCACCACTTACATACCCTTCCGACCATAAACCGAATCCACCACCTCGTACCAACAATTGAAGCACTCCCTCAATCGTTCAACACCCTGATAGCACCCTGATTGCGCCATTTCTCGCCCCCGAAAACGACAAATCCCCGAGAACCGTATATATACATATGTACAGGCACGTCGGGGTCGAAAAAAAATCCGAGCAAAGCCATGGAGGTTGCCGGAAATATATCCACCTGCTCCGAAGAAGATTGCCCTGTGCGGGGCGAAAATGGGCGATGGAGGGTCTGAGCGCCTGGATTTTGCCTAACCCACATTCCCCATTGCGACCCTGACCCCGGGTAACAATCATAACACACGCCCTTACACCTCTGTCAAGGAGGGTCTTTTCCACGGGCTGAGGGTCCCGCTTGTCCGACGTCTCCGATGGTTTACATTTTATCGCAAACAACCCCTTTCGTCCCGTCCGATGGAACATCGTCCTGCCCAGAAACCCTAAAAGCTGTACGAGGGTGAGTCCTTGACATGACGGCAAATCCCGCGATTTCCTCGATTCGTCCCTTAAGGAGGAACAGCGAATGCGAATGAGCCTTTGTCGATGTTAGGCAATTTCTGTTATATGTTGAAGAGATTGTAACCGTAGAACACACTGAGAGAAAGTATATTTGGATACAAGCAATTAAATATGGTTTTTGGTCAAAAAAGCTACTTATTCGAGACATTGTGTTGCTTCAAATGCATCATTTGTTAACAGTTCAGATATCTGTCTTTGGTCAAGAATATGATTTGGTTACTATTAACATATCTGTATTTGAGCTAAAGGCATCATTTGTTAACAGTTCAGAAAGCAAAATTCTTGTCTCAAAAATGAAAAATTTACAATCCGTCGAATAAATCGTTGTAACGATTCTTATTGAATTCAGAAAAAATAAAAGTAACTCGAGAAATTCCAAATGTTGAATAAAGAACCTATGAATTTTCAGTGTTATTCAGAGAGTTTAACAAAACGATATACATACTTCAGAAAACTTTAGTACAGCCGAGTTGGATCTATGCGTCATATTATACACTATTATGTACAGCAGCATTTCTTGGAGCCCAAAGTTCGACTACCTGAGACTGACTATAATAGTACCTTCGCCTCATTGTACCTAATGAATGAACTTTTCGGGATTTCCCCATTATGCGATTCCACCTTAATCCATCGAGGAATTCCCCGCTTAGTCCCGGATCTCAAAATTTTGCTTCCCACGCAAAGCAATAAATTATTATTCCTATAGTGTCAAAAACGTAAAGGCAATCGTTAAAAGCAAGAAAAATGAATTACACGATTTTTTTTTGAACAAGAATATATATTTTCCTGATTTGATTTTCACTCATGAAACTTTTAAGACTGCCAACGTAATTTTTATGTCATTGAACTTGGATCGGGATGATGCGGAAATAATATATGTACAAGTGTACATGAAAACGTTATTCTAAAATCTTCTTGAGATAAATTCTGACGATGCGCGCAATAATATAATCGGTACGCTAATTGAATCATTGTAGGTAGTCATTGTAACAAGTCATGACGAAAGTTCGTTTTATCTGAAGAGCGACAGAACTGTGTGATGCACGAAAGTAATTTTAAATCAAAGAGAGAAATCCATGAGAATATTTAAATTGTTTAATCCCAGGTAGAAAAATGGAAGTATACCAAAAGTAGACTCGATATACCTTAGTCACCTAAGAGTATGCATTTGTGCCAATAAGTATACTTTGGTAGACT